>MNPL01019288.1:12450-30407 GCA_002081605.1 Tropilaelaps mercedesae
TCTGACTTCCGCCGTACTCGATGGACGCCTGTTCTTGGCAACAGGTGTGCCAGTGACGACAGTTGCCCACGCAGATCAGAAATCGAAAATGTGGGCGCCAACAATACGCAGCGTAGATCTACCGTTGAATGCAGTGCTTCCTGCTGCATCGACGACACACGGCAGGCACACGGAGTCAATTTGTTCTCTGTTCGTTCAAAACGGCTTCAAACTGTTCGTTGTTCACTCGGGCCCCGGGGGCTCAACGACGTGCCAGAGCAAAGGCTGGCTAGGCCAGTTCTGCCATTGTGGGGCGTCCCATTTCTTACTTTCACCCTGCCCCCACTTACCCACCCAGCCACCCACCTCCTTGAGCCACCCCTCTCAAACCCCCACGTTCGCGCTCCCGTTGTAGATCTCCTGAACGAGTTGAGGAGTTGACTTAGTAGTGGATTTAAAGTAGGAGCATGTATAAAAATGCTGTGACCGTCCCAGCAGTGTTTCGCGCACTCTGCCGCTCTCGGACTCGAACCGTTTTCCCCATGGCCTCCATTTTATCCCCTGAGTTGACTCGAGTTAGTTGGAGTGGCCTATAATGAGCCTTAATAAAAATAGGACGTCTAGCCACCGCATGCAGGAGCAAGTGGAGTTTGTGTGGCTGCACTGGAGCCTGTGCATATGTGTGTGTGTGTGTGTGTGTGTTCTTGCTGCTAAGTGGATAGCGCCAGAAGCCGTAGCGGTGGTATTCTCAACCGTGCGGCAGGCCGAAGGTTCAGCGGCCAAAGAAACGGCCAGAGGCGAAAACCCTCTCCGGACTCTTAGTCGCTGCTGCTCTCTGCCGGATCTTCTACTGATGACAACGGACTCCATATGGTCGCCCCGCAACCGACTCACAACGACTCGTACCCCACAAGCGGCGACGACGACGCAGCCGGGCTGGAGTTTCAGGCCAAGCGAGGCGCGGCGCAGAACTGCACGAGAGAGAGTTCGTCCACGACAATGGACCTGCTAGCAGGTACCCACTGATCACCGGTGCTGCGTAAGAGACACTTGAGAAGGAGCCGTTGCTGCCTATTCAAGTCGACTGTGTGACGACAGAACGAGTCGAGTTCCACGCCAGCTAATCAACCAGGACGGCCAGGCTGTGCGTCGTTGAATGCTCCGTCGCTGCGGACGGACTCTTTATCATAGACGTTGAAGCTACGTTTTAGCGAAGCCGTCCGTTTATTAGGCAGAGGTTCTCGTCGTTTGTGATCAGACAAATGTGGCCAAGACGCGTTGCACAGCCAATTTCGATTCAGGTGCGTGCACAATAGCGGCCGTCGATCTGTTCATCAGCGGGAAGCGTATCCGAAGTGCACTGATCTATGACATATCTTGAGTGCAACATTTCCCCAGGGGTGTGGTTTTTTACGAGATGTTCCCCATACGTAGGAGGTTTTTTTTCTACGAGTCGATGAAATGTGTCGAGTGTTCCCATATATATATATACGTATAGGCCAAGTGTGAATGGTAGGACGCACCGCGAGACGGTGGCAGGCTAATTTGTTGGCGGTCCTGTACAGTTCCGGCACTGCTTCCGACGCTTGCACGACAGGACATTCGCCTCTATTTGAATAGGCCACCTCCGCCAAGATACCGACGAATCGAGCAGGCACCGCAACAGTGGGCTTCTGTTCGGCTTAATTAAGGACACTGTCCGTTCAGGACAAGGAACGAATGGCGGCTTGATCGCCAACTCTCGGCTCGATGCCGTTTAACAGACATTTTCTCAATGCAAGACGGAGTAGGAGGTGTTTATGCCGCTCAATCGGACGATGTTGGGGGCTGGACTGTGTAAACACAGCTTCTTCTCCCCGTCCGCCGTCTACATAGAACCGACTTAAGCTCAGGCTGACACGCCGACGCAGCGCTGAAGACGATAAGCTTTTGGCATTATTCAGCTAAAAGCGCAAGCCGAATATCGGCTTCTACTGGCGGCTGGCCATCCGACAACTTCAAGCGGGTGTTACCTCAGTTTGTTGCTCACGAGCTCCTTCTTCACACTGGTGGCCTTATCGCTACCCTGAAGCGGAGCACGGGGCCATCCATTGGCCGTGCTTTTCCCACCGTTGCCAAGACCACTTTCCTGGCTCACGCATACTCCATTCTCTGCTCCATCTTCCTGGGTCCATTTCCTCCTTTCCACGTCTCATACAACACACACACACACACACACACAAGTGGACGTCTACCCAACGTCTGACAGACCAATCTTGGACAGGAAAAAACTCCTAATTAAGTGGACGCCTTCGCTCAGCGGGGTCCTTGCTTGTAGACGACTTTATGGAGCTGACTGGCTCGTTGTAGTCGCAGAGAAGGCCTAGCCAACGACGGGAGGCCAGGGCAGTAGAACACGGGGCCAAGGACCGCTTATCGATTTGATGGCAAACTCTGAAAGCCCCCGAGTCAAGACGATGGTGTCGCCCAGTCGTCTATGTCGGCCATGATGACGGTTTCAGTCCTACGTGACCGATCGCCCCTAGAGCTCCTTCTGCTCAGTTTTAAGAGATGAACTCGGTGAGGTTGTTCCCTGTAGTTGCGTTAGTATGTGCATCTTGCATCGCTGTCGCGTCTAGCCAGCGTCACATATCCGGCACACCCCTCGATAGATCATCTCGTAAGCGATTTCGTAGCGTTCGACTTCGCTGGCCGCTAAGGCTAGACCTGTGCCGTGTCAACCGAAGCGTCCTTTGAAACGAGAGGCCTACAAATCTCTTCTGTCATGCAGGTCGCTTCGGTGATGGAAAACGTGAAGGGCACAACGCCGACTGCAAAAACCCAGCCCTCTTCTCTGGGGGTGACGGGAGGTCGGGGGTTAACTGATGGCATGGCGAAACTGCTGCCGTTAGCACAAATTGTGTTTTGACAGTTTGACCAGTGCGGTCCTCCTCCACTTCCAGAGGGAAGGGGGAAACAGTGACGCCGTGGGCCGTTTTGGCGGCGGGCGCCGCGTTTCTACAGGGGTCGGTCGGCTGCATATCGGTTAAGCGCCGGCATGGGGGACTAAGCCGACTGCGATGGCGTTGCCAGTGATTAAGCGACAGCCCCCTGGCGTGACGAGGCCGTTGAGCCCGGCCAAAGCAGATTTCGCCTATCCCCGAGTGATGACAGCTTGTCAGGTCGGAGTGACGTACAAACGGACGAAGCCGACTGAACCGAGATGACATCATCATAATTCTACATCACCGCAACCGCCAGAAAGGTCGATGAGCGTCGGACGGGGCGGCAGGGCGGGCCAAAAGCGTCACGGCAAAGTCAACTGACCTTTCTCGAGTTTTTTGCGCGTGAACTGCGAGGTTGCCGGACGCGCGTGTGTGGCCCCTTCGACGGCCGTGTATGCGTGCATATATATATATAAATATATATATATATATATATATATATATGCACATGTTTGTGTGTGCTTTTTTGGACTGTTTAAATGTGAATGCCTGCCGCCGCTTTCGGTTTTGTTTAGTGGAGGGAAATCTGCCTGCTCGGTACTATTTCTTTTTCGACTTTCTTCTTCGCGTCGCCCAGTGGGTTTTGTCGCTGGCTGCCTTCCATAAGATTTTTCTCTCTGTATTGTTTTCTCCATTGACATTGGTCGTGTCAAATGCAGATGCGGATAGGTCAGAGTTCGTAGCTGACGAAGCACAGCAAACGCCGTCCGAACGACTCGGACACGTCGACCGCATATCTAAATGGTCGGATATTATTTGTCAGACGAATATTATGTATATGTATATGTGTGTGTGTGTGCGCGACACTTGCGCGGAAAGTCTTTTTTATTATCACAAAAACAAAAAGAGTTTCTACGAACTAAATTGTCGATATTGAACTGTGCTATAAGCCTTTAAATGTTTGCCGTTTTCGTTCCGTTCTTCTCCAAGGTGCTGCCTTAGTATTTCGGCCACCTACTTCTGCATCTGTGCATCGAACACGCTTCTTCGCATTTCTTCGCTTTAGCCGACCATGATTATACCGTTATCCTCTTCCATTCATAGCCGAACAGCGATAGGAGGGCCAGTCTGCTCTACTAAATCCATTGGATTCGGGTACCTTACGCTCAGCTTACGACTGTGTCGTAATGCTCTGTAATGCTCATTGCCATGTTTTTTTCGTTTTGATAATCTCCTCGTGATGTTTCCCTCTTCTTTTTTTGGTAGATGCCACTTCATTGTGGCAAAATCGGCGAATCGGTCATCGACTATACACACACACACATG
The DNA here is from genome assembly GCA_002081605.1 of Tropilaelaps mercedesae. Taxonomy (NCBI): domain Eukaryota; kingdom Metazoa; phylum Arthropoda; class Arachnida; order Mesostigmata; family Laelapidae; genus Tropilaelaps; species Tropilaelaps mercedesae. The sequence continues at coordinate 16,680 of MNPL01019288.1, forward strand.
GGTGTGTGTAGCGATAAACGTCGAAGTCTTCGGACAAAGTCGAAATCTTCTGATCACGTCGTGCCAGGCCGCTTGGAGGGGAAGGTTTCGCTGCTCGATTGGTAATCGACCAATCGAATTTCGAATAGAGGACAATTGTTTCTTGCCCAATCGCCACTGTTGCGGTTACTGGTGGGGGCAGAAAACAATGGAGTCATTTCTGTTTTTTTTTTGGCTTTGCAAAATTGAGAATTGTCTCAGCCAGCCGGAGCGCGTCGGACGGCGGCCAGTAACATGCGCGAATCAATGCAGATACCAGAGGTCAGAGGAAGGGGTCACGATACGTTGTCATCAGGACGGTGTACACGTCTACGACAACCGAGGGACAGCGGAGAAAAATCCAGTCTCCGACACGATAACGTGTCGCCGTGGGGAAGCAATGATTAGCCATACCATTATCACTATTAGAGAAGATAGTCGGAGTGGTCTGGTGGAATTTCTTCTCGGCCGAGAATGCTGATAGAAAGCGACCCCGGCGGCTACGCGGGTGGCAGCTATCGACCTCTGAGCGTACGGCCCGAAGGCTTAGTCCTAATAGACTTGCGTGTGATAGAGATACAGACATACCGACTATGGGCGGTAAACGAATTCCGTTTCGGCACACGTTTTTTTCATATGGGCGCAAGTGAGCTTGAAGTAGAGCTTGCGTCGAGTATAGCGACTGACATCAACTGATAGTCAAAACTGTTCCGAACGAACAGAACCACCACCTTCTGGTTTTTTTTTTCATTCCTCGAAAATGGCTGACACCCGCTCCAGCGTCATGTTCGGATCAACCGCGACATCTAATATTAAAATGTTTTCCACTCCCTCATCAAACACAGCCACCGCGGCTAATTGAGGGCCGCGCTCACGAAGTCGTGTTTTGCCCTCGCTAAGAGTATGCACCCACGTTTCGCCGTCGCTCGTACGGAAGACATCAACTGCTTTGTTTGCTGTAGAACATGTCATGCGCAATTTACACAACATCGGACTTATAAAGGCAATCCGTCATCGACAGTGGCGTTTCGTTTTCGTTTCACGGATGGATGCCCTCCACTCTAAAAGTGCTGCGCCACTGCCAATGCATTTGCTGTAAACGTGCTAGACGGCTTTATTTTTAAACTTTCCCGTTCGTGGGGCATCACGCCTACTTCGTATGCCCCTTCATGCACAGCCGCGACATTAGCAGCAGAAGGGTTTTGCTGTCTTTTGAAGTCAACGAATTAACTGATTGATGGAGAGGTGGCGACGGTCGTCGGTACACAGTTATAAGGCGCCTCCGTTTCGCGCAGGTTTGGCCTGCGGATGAGGCGGGAACGGGGGAAGTGTCGGTGCGGGGACGCTCGACTGGGAAGGTCGGGCAAAGATTAATGGAAAATGGACCCCCGTGGACGGCTTGCAATGCCTTGCCTTTGACTTCATGGGCGCCCTCACACGGGGAGCCATCATAATCGAAAATCTAGCATCTGACTATTATGTTCCCGCGAAAGGAGGCAGTTGAGTGTGCGAGGCAGGATGGCAAACTACGCGTACGGCGGCGTGGTGGTGAGGCCGAAGCGAACTAGACGATGCGTCGGGTGTGTAAATGCAACAGAGACGCCATGCCCGACCGAAGAAGCTGGTCCGGACTTAGTTTGGGAAAAATTGCCATTTCGGCTGTTAAATATGCACGACGTGATGACAAAATGCAAACTCTTTGCGAATTTCTCGTCGTCTATGCTACTGGTGTGATTTGTGCTTGCAGTTCCTGCCAGTTGCTACCCATTCCAGTGCCAAGACAAAACTGTTTGAATATTCCGGTGGTCGCGCCGTGGTGATCCATAGGTAAGACTGTTACAGCCGCCGCAGGCGTTTGTTGTCCGGCGGACTTCCAGCGCGTACACGAGGTGACCGATGAGTGGTGCTGCGTTCGAAGTGCATTCGTTCAGCTGCAACCCTTATCCGTTCAAAACACAACTATTCACATATGTAGAGGGCCAATCACAGCTATTGGGTGATATTTTGTTCGTGCGAGAGTATGCGAGTATCGATCGAGCGTGCTTTGCATATAATGGTAAATATTTTCTTAGGGCTGACCGTCAGCCAACATTTAGTGTTTACGATAGCGATGTCTACGTGTATGAGGCTACAAGCGTCTTCTAGATACAAAACGATGACGATATCCTACACATATGATTTTCTGCTCGCAAATAATCGATCAATGTTGTTAGGGAACTTCTTCCAAAAGCGCTCTCGTCTGTGAGATGAGTTCCAAAACGCGGTTAACTGCGTTTCGGTGGAACTGCACTGTCATCGCATGGGTGATTTTTTCCCGCATTTACGCGAACACGTCCTTGAAATTGTGTATGGCCTCAATTCTATGGATCTCAATAAATTGCTAAACAAACGGTGAACAGCGCAAGGCTCAATGATTTAATCGTCCGCTTACTGCAAGACTGTTTCCCGTTGAAGATGACCATCGTTTTAGGAACGCGCACATTCAAAGCGCTAATTTCCTCTCGTGTGTAGGTTCGTGTATGTGTAGGCCCTGTCCGCTGTAATGCCCCAACCTCTAGCTGGACACAAAGATGCTCTCCAAGGTTTGCCCCAAGCGTGCCCACTCATCCAGCTGGTCGTTCTCTCAGCGCTCGGTTGCCAACGTTCGCAATCGTCGATTTCCCTTGAAGCCCAGCCACGGCAACAAACACCGAACGGGCACTGGCCAATAGATCGGTGGCCGAGATCGCTCCAAACAATGCATTTTGCCGTTCGTCGACGACCTGTCGTCGTCGTCATCATCGGCGGAAGCGGTTTGACAATGGGGCACAAGCTATGCTGAACATGTGGTACCTTTCGGACCATTGCCGACGTGCACGCGTCTGTAAGCAGGCGCTACGCATTTACTCTTCGTTGTTGCCCCGTGTAGCTTTGCCTCTGGGCACGTTTCCCACGCACTGATCAGATGAATCAGTCCGCTTTCAATTGACCTCTACGGTCTTCTGTTTTTTTGTTCTTGCTCCGAACTGAACGGACGCTCGAAGAAAATCCTTGAATAGTTGTTCGTATCATGTCATGGCCGGTCTCTCCGGCGGAGTGTTCTGTGTTCTCACCTTGCCCGAGCATCCCGTGTAGTTCTCATGTCGACCGGCTTCCTTAATATAGGGGTTCCGCGCAGCAAAACAGCCGCTCACGGCGGCCCCCTTCGAAATTCACCAGTGCTTCTTTTTCTCATGTCATTTGATTTCGTTCTCTCACCTAGCACTCTAATCGCTGCCTCCCAGCCGTCCTTCTCCGTACCCGTCTGAAAAAAGGCTACACAGAATGTTATGCTCAAACTCTTCGGTGCACATCACGGTTGAGACGCCAGGATCTGTTTCAGCCCAGCCACTAGCAATGGCCATTGCGTCTGATTTATATGCACATGTATATTTAGACTTGTTCCATTCATGAGCTGCGTTTTGTTCTCGTTGCCGTCAACGTTACTGTCGATGATATCAGCCAGCATCTGCCCATGCCCTGCGCTAGCCGGCGACACACATCAACAAAAGCAACACCCCTCTCGACCTTATAAGGCCCAAGTGGATTGTAACGGGTTAGCAAAGCCGACTGGTGTCACGACGTGATGCGAGCGAGCGCTTTGTGCCTATCACTCGTGTCGCCGGCTGATATAACTGTGTGCGCTATGTCGTGTGCGCCGGCCTGCGCGATGGTGTGACAAAACGAGGGTACAGGTACCTCCTCTACGATCAACGCGACCGTGGCTAATGTCACCGGCGGCCGCTATCTCTCGCGTGCATCAGATGCGCTTGTCGGCTTTGTGTCTCTCCCACGAACGCACAAGCACACTGGGAGTAGTAGAAACAACAACGACGGCGAACGAAAGTGGTGAAGCGCTCTGTGGGCCAGACGCGGCCCGCCGTCGCATCCTTTACCGCGTTGGGCTTGCACGCCACGACCGTCTAGTCGGTACGGGTCGTGCTGGTTCATGGCGTTACAACCGCATCATTTTCCCTTATTCTTCGTCTTCCACTGCTACTGTTTAGACTGTGGCTGTGGACGCATGCGAGTTCGTCTAGGCGATTGGCATGCGTGAACAAGGCCCACCGGTAGCGCTATTGAGCGAGCCCCGGTGTGAGTACCGACCCACCGAATTTCGTCGCATTTGCGCGATATCTTGGGGCTGAAAGATGTCTGCCCTATCTTTCAGCGCTGTCGTCTGCCGTAGCGATCAAGCACGCGAAAACCTGCACCGCAAACGCCGGCCAAAAACAACGCCGGGATTAATAACGAGCTCGTGTAAGCTCGTTTGAAAGCTACGCGTCTCGTAGATTTATTGCGGCTGCTGGCTCTTCTGCAAAGTCGAACCGAAATCTTTATGGGGGTACAATTCGCCTGAGTGTACGCGGGTAGGAACCGTACGACGTTGAGCAGCGATGTTTCGCGTCGGCCGTGCGCGATATGGCATGAGTACGTCACGTCAGATAAACCACGAGTGTGAGTCGTCTACGCGTTAAGGGCAATTGTGATTTCTCGTCTGAAGTCGCTAACAATACGAACCGTTAGAAATGTCCAGGGAAGACACTCACGGAAAGAAGAGCGACGGTAAGCGATGACTCGTTCACTTCGTCTGGCGCTGTTAGAAAATGCTGTGCAGAAAGTTGGCCATGACGCGTCCTCGTGTATGATTCACTCGGTTGCAGAAATACGCATATGCTGTGCGCATACTTCTGAAGAGACTTCTCCCCAGTGGTAGACCGTGTGTACTGGTCGACACCGTAGAGGTCTGTTGCCGTCAGCTGATCTGCAGCGATGGTAAACGCAAGATGCAGAATATCTGATCAGCGCGGTACTATATACATCACTCTCGGCAATATATACGATGTATTTTACAATCGTTGCCAGTTTTTCAGGGCGCACGTCCACACGAAAGCAGATCCCGCTCGGTCTAACGACGACCAACTAACCATTTAATAACATCCGTAATTGCGCAGTTGAACATCTCGGGCGTATCTACCCTTCTTCCCACTCGTTTTTTTTTCCCGTTGTCGACGTCTAACTAACGAAGTTCTGAATAAACACTGGAACCTTGGCTTGGGCCCCATCTGCGCTGACGCTAACCGAGTTGGCAGGTCGGCGCGTCTCGTTGTCGTGTTTGCCAGTTGCCCCATCAATAGAGAGGTAATACTTCTGATTGTGTTAGATTCACTCGTTTTGTATAGTCAGTCGAATCGCCATTATGCCATTAATAACAAATCAGCGTTTCAAAACCTGATTTCCATTGTTGGACCGTGTTTCCTTTAGGTGGCGGCTGGGCTCGCCGCGTATCGATCCGATGACGGATATCTGTCGTTCATTCTCGTTGTCGATGACTATCGACGAAAGCTTTGTTGTTGATTTATAATCGACCAGCGCTGGTCGTCTTCTTCCATCGGCGATCATATTCCATGGTCGTTCCCGACGACGACATCCGTCGCCAGATTTATGCACGCTCATAGCAAGCCGACCAACGACCGTTCGTTCGGTGGCGCGAAGTCCGCATATCTGGCGGTCGCGACAGTCACGCCGCGAAACAAAGGCACCTTCTTACATTGCATTACCTGTGTCACCTCTCGGGATGCTGAGGCTGCATCTCACGTAACGAGCAGGCTTTTGCTATTTAGGAAAACAATCGTCCGTGATTCAATGCGTTCATGGGAACGGTCAACGGCCACTTCGTCAGCTGTACACGCATGAACAGTCGACAATATTTGATATCTGCACGCACAGTATCATTACGCCACGCCATTCGTCCCCACCTAAAGCGTACGCGATCGAGTAAATATTCACAGCCGATACCTTCCCAGCCGATACTTGAGGGGCGACTAGATCGGACTCGGCAGGGCAAACATTGATTTCGACGCGAGACCACGTAACTGTTATGGGGGCGCGTGTTGCGCCTCCGTCGTGCGACGGCCGACGGCACCTCGGCGTGGTCCGCCGCCCAGGGAACCGCTGGCGACGGAAAGCAACGCCTCAGCTGTCGGCTGTATTCGCCGGTCGCGTATTCGTCGGATCGCCAGCGTACGAAATGAAATCGTCACGAACGATCCGATTCGCTACGAGTGTACGGCGAGAGTCGTAGAGCTCCCGCCGTCACCAGGGAGACAGGACTCCTGACGACCGTTCTCCTGACGTTTCTACCTGAGGTTGAGCTTTTTGCAAGGTAGCTTGCCGGCCGCGCGTCATGTTTGGTCTAATTGTCATTAAGCGAAAGCTGATTGCACAGCCAAGCACAGGACGAAGGCTGGGCCTGGCCGAAGTAGGCCGTTAAGAGACAGGTCGCGATGCAGACTTTTCTCACTGGTGTTCGTTAACGGCCTTCAGAGTTTCTGATAGAACGTTCTCAGTGAATGAGCGATTTAGGCATGGCGGAACGTCCATCGGACCGTAACATGATAGGCCTTGCTTGCGTGACGTTTCTGACACCCCCGCGCTTCTGAACAGGATAGTCGACTGAGAAGCTGCGAGTATTAGGACGAAGGCGTTCCGAGTTGAACTACTGCGAAAAAAGAAAACAGCCAATGACGGCCGTGCTTCGCCGTAAGCCGGCTACGAAACGGCAAACTCTGCATTGTCATCGAGTACGTCGATGACGAGAATCTCCACGAGGCCCGTGGCAAGCCAAAATTACTGCCGTCGATACTATAAAGCTACCTCGGGTGTGGCCTGCACAGGCCCGATCAGCTGTCGCTTGGTCGGGCACCCTTCGTCTCTTCACCCTAATTCTTTCCCCTTCGTCTACACGCTTTTCTTAGCGTTTTTGTCTAGTCGCTCTCTTCTGCTTCGACTCCGGCCTACCACCCTGGCAGAGACCCGGCCATCTAGTCCAACCTGCTTCGACGTACCTGGATCCGGCTCCTACGTCCTACAGCGCCTACAGCCAGCCTACTATCCTTACGTCACCTTCGCCTTAGGAATATGCAAGGCACAGTTCCGTACTTCGTTCAGATCGCCGTCAAGCCTTTGCGACGCCGGCCGACACCGGACGCAGCCAAGCGCGAGTGAGTACTTTGCACCACGATTGCACGAATGCGCCACAAATGCCAGTTCGAGCGGAAGTAGAAAAAAAAAGGACATGTCTATAGGCTCAATCTCGCCGTTGGGAAGATCGACCCACCCCGTCATCGGGCTGCTGCTCTTCTGCTCACACTTCGCCTAAACTGTTCTCGGCGCCTGAGCAACGAAGAAAGAAGAGACTACCGAGCTGAGCCTACACCATTGGTCGGCTACCTGCCCCGCGCGGATCCTGCAGGGCCCTCGGGGGAAATACCCTCGAGACGTCCCTCGCCTACTCCATTCAAGGAGCACTTCCTTGTACAACGAGCCCGCCTGTGGTAACACCGCCCCCGCTGCCGCCCCCGCTGCCGCCGACAGTGGTGCCAACGGGTCGGGCTAACAACAGCTCGATTAATACGGGTACAATGCTCATGTGCCCCCGCGTCCCCGTCTGGCCATTGCCGAATGCCGCCTCCCCGACCACCTCGCACGCTCTAGACCTCATCAACGCTGTTTCGTGGCGTCCTACATCCTGCAGGTTCGTGCAGCGCGCGCCCGACGCCGTCAGCTAAAACCCCTCCTAAGAGCTAAAAGCCCTGCGCGTAGCCTCGGACCGTACAAAAGTACGCCGCGCAGACGCCCGCCGGATGCGCGGTGATGCAGCAGCAGCGGTGGCGGCGGCCAAGTAAAAGGGAATGAAAAAGAGAACGCAAACTATTTATTGCCTGGACAGTGGCCAACTGCATGGCGGAGACATGAGGAACAGCGGTTCTGGATGAGTGGCCGGATGGCCAGTGCCAAACAAGAGCGACCTTCTCGTTTCGAATCGGCGAAGTCGAGTCGCCTCTGGACGTCGTCGTCTGGCGGATCAGGCAGGAGGAGAACAATAATAGAGACTTTCTTATCAATTAGCGCCTCATAAGTAGAAGAAGCAGAAGCAGAAGCAGCAGCTTAGACAAACATTCGAAGCTCAACTATGAGAGGATAAGAAATAGAGCAGGACAGAGCGGCTGTGCGCGCGCCGTCCGGAAACCTCTCGTCTGCATTGCTTTAACTACGAAAGCTAATGATAATAATAAAATTACTACCATGACAGTAAATATTATTATTATAAACAAATTATCGTTGTCTTTGGCGATTTTTCTGTACCGTTCAAACAAAAACATACAACGCCTCACTTGATCGTATTGCGAAAATTCATTCTCTGGATACACACACGCACACACACACACACACACACACACACACGGCCACATACTTACGGACACACAAACACACACACACGCGGACACGAATACACAGACACACACGGCCACATACACACAGACACACACGTACGGACACACACACACAGAGACCGTATGTCAGGTAGTGTCCAGAGGTGGTGCTTCTACGTAGAACCAATGCAGTCACATAGACGAGTTGATCTAATCGACGCAACATCTCCTTTTGTGCGTTCCAGATTGAATTATTTATACAGCGGCCTGTCAACTACGCGCAGCTATCATGTGGTTAATGTACTCCTAAACTGGATCTGCTGCATTCTCCTGGGCGAGTTGGCGGGCCGACTCCTCTCTGGGGCGTCGGATCGTACAGCGAGAACTGGTCGCGGCGAACGGGCCACGACCCCATCGGGCGCAGAAGTTACCGGGGGCCGACGGAATGGCCTTCAGCTGGGTCAGACATCGGCGGCGATGGACAAGGCGTCGAGAGAGACGCTCGCGTTACGGATCGCCGTCATACTGATCTTCGGCGTGCAGCCGGTGCACAGCGAAGCGGTATCTAGCTTTTTCTTCACTTACGACTGAGCTCCCACTCAGGATGAGGCTGGGGTGTATTTTCCCCCTCTACTGGCCTGGATGCACGTAAACCATAGTCGAGCGTTTCGTCCCGGTCGATTCGAATGCAGCAGCCGCGACACGTTCGGGTCTTAGTGAGTCGTTCGTGGCTGAGCTGAATTTGTACCAATTTCGCCGCAGTCTACGTGGAAGGGTTAATAACGACTCATCGGTGGCATTCACAGGTGGCTTCTATCGTCGGACGGGCGGATCTGCTTTGCGGAGTCTTCTATCTGTTGGCGTTGCTCACCTTCATGGCTTCATGCGATGATGACGAGGCTCTTCTAGCGTCGACAAGACGGGACCCACTCGTCGTCGGCGATGAGGTGCCAACATTGACTCAACACGACATGGATGGCACGCCGAGTCGATGGCCAGTTCGACCGGCGGAGGTCCAACGGATGGTCCAAACGGGCAGACTGAAGCTGTGGCTGTCGGTGACGTTGGCGGTTTGTGCGCTACTGAGCAAAGAACATGGACTCACTGTTCTCGGTGTTCTAATCCTTTACCGGCTCAAGATACTTTGCCAACGGACTGACGCTCTTTATTGGTAAATAATCTTTGACACACACACACACACACACACACACACACACATATTGTTGTTCCTTTCAAAGGTTGGACTTCAAGCGTTGACCGGCCAGCCTGAAAGCTTTAGCGAAACACAACAACGTTCGATGTTATTTTTTTACGGAATAATTACGCCTACCAAGGGGTGATCGAGGGGATGGGGTGTGGGGTGTACGTGTCCGCCTACGGATCGCCTCTAGAAACGGTGCTCCCAAGTGGACAAAAAGAAGAATTTGTACTTTCGACAAACTCCTTCGTCGTTGGGTGACTGCTTGATCGCCCATCCCCACATGGGGTGCGGCGGCGGCGGCGGGGGGGCGTCGACAGAATACGACGATGCAGGCGGTGCCTTTGGTTGGGCACAAAAACGCCCTCACCAACCCTCGTAGGACAAGACACGAGTGTTGATTTGCATTCAGCCTCGTCTCCGTCAGCCAGGCGGCCATAGCGAGGTAGAAAAAGCTGTCCGCATTTCATGGCGTATCTCATCGACCGGTGTTCATCGAGGCGGCCAATTCTGGTGGCGGAATTTTTCCGCTTTATCTGCCTAAGTATCTGTTCGCGCACGTGTCCCTCGGTGCGAGGCTACGACGCCTTCGATAAGTAGGCAGGTACACCGACTGTGCCCTCGACGAAACTAGGCCTCAGATAGTCAGGACAACGTTGCCACCACCACCACCCCCCCGTCAGCGGTGGCGGCGGCCCGTCAGTTCGCTATCGCCGGTTGCGGTTACGACATTGGCCCGCCGCGGGGCGATCAGTCCTCCTTGGCCGTCAGCCGCCGGTCCATCCAATCCAGAGACTGAAGCTCAGGAGGCCTCAGAGGGGGGCGTTCTCACAGGCTAGACATCCGCACTGGGTCTCTCTTGAAGTCCTCTGTTTTCCACAATCTTACCCGCCCCCCACCGCCGTTCCGTCAGGGGGGATGAGAACGATCCTTCAGACTCAGTGGCAGGACCGCGCACTGGAGGCTACGGTCGCGCCCATCTCCGAAAAAGTTTTTCCTACCCATCCCGTCTCTCTCTCTCTCTCTCTCGTGGTGAAGCTGCTTTATTTCAAAGAGGAAACAAGCGTTATTTCTCTCTTTTCCCGCTGTCTCCCTCTTTGCCTGCTTTCGCTCTAGATTTATCTGAGAGAGGCTCGAAGGAGCGGTTTTGCTGACAATCCGGCCCAGTTCGGTTCCTAGAGAGAGAGAGTCCGAGAGAAAGAGTCTCAATCGAAGAGAGAGGTGTCCTTTGACTAGGCCTAGAATTGAGGGCTTCCTTGCGGATCCGAATTTTCCTCTTGGCTCGTTCGTTCTTGGCCGAGATCCGCGAATCTGTCTTCCGCCGTGGTCGTCGTCAAAAGACAGGGAACAGGAAGACGACTTCGGGGGGAAGGACGTCGACCGAAAAAGAGGAAGCAGCAGACATGGCAGATCAGGCCAGCGTGAGGCAGCCAACTTTTATATGATAATAGGTCACCTCACCGGGCCTAGAGCAGGCCGGCATCACACACACACACACACACACACACACACACTCCGTCGGGGTTCGTACCCGCCTGGCTGGTGCAAGCAGCACCGTCGAGGGAGAGGTGTAGAAGAAACAAAAATTGTCTCTGAACTTGTCCCCTCGGGGCTTGCCGATTGCTGCTGTCCTGATACTAAGATCCTGATATATGGCTGGGTGGCCTAAGATAGGACATGGGGCCATAAAGCATTGACTTGAAGAGAAACGCATGCACTTCTAGTCTCGACGTGCCGATGGGTGATCGTTGTTCCGCGGCGATTTGTCGATGCGTGCCGTTGTCTAACGTGGCAGGCACGGCAGACGCTGGGCACGCAGGCGTGAAGCTGCCGTTGCGGAGAACATGTGCGGCCATGTCAACTCGATTTTGGCGCACAGTCTTCCGACGAAGTCCTCTTCTGCGTGCGCCACGTCGAGCTGTACACGCTCTCCGTGACCATGACATGCTCACAGATTAGTAAACTTCCAGCGGCGGCGGCGGCGGCGTGCCCTTAACGAGTTCGGTGACGGTCGACTAACATTTTTCTGAACAACGGACACAGAAATCAGCCCCGCGCCACATTCACGTAACGCAATGCGCACGTCTGCAATAATCGCGAATCGCGCTCAGGATCTCCTGCGTGCGACGTCGATCTCCGTCCATTAGCCTTTCAGCGGCACATGAACATATTGTTGGCCCCCTGGCGGCGAGCGTCGGGTCGAGGGGCTCAAGTAACGGCTGTGCTTGGCATTACGTTGTGCATGTGCCACATGGGGAGCACATGATGTAATCAACTGTCGAGCCTTTTCCATAGGTCGAGTCGTCGTCGCTATATAGCCTACGGCTGCTCTGCGCCATCGGGAGGCCTTCAGAAAACGGACGGAAGGGGGGGCGGGGGCAAGGAGGAGGAGGAGGAGGAGAAGACCCCTGACAAGTGAGCGAGCCTTCGAGCCGGACTGAGGAGCCCGCTAAGATCGAGCCAATGATTTGCACAGAGTTCGGACTCCCATGGGAGCCTTAGGCCGTTCGTTCACTTCTTCCCTAAACAACAGTGGTGAATCCTTATCCTTAGGTCTCTCTTCCCGTCTTCCCTCACTCCCTCGCGTTAGACGCTCGCTGCCGGCTAGGGGGCGTACCCCGGCGTTGAGCTAGCGAGCCGTCCTGGCCGAGCGTGTCCTGGCGTCTGAAGGCCTTCAAGCCGTCGTTCGCATTCTCCAATCGATGGCCGCCTGTTCCGACGGCTTCGTCTTTAGCGCCATTAGCGCTGGTGACGCCCAGCGAAGGCGGCCCAGTTCGTTGGGGCGCTTGGTTGCATAATTCATCGCGCTGACGTTCTTCCACTCTAAAAGCTAAGGTCGGACAGTTTTCCAGTGTCAGGTCTGCGTTTTTCCACCCTCCGTGTGGACTTCGGCTTGGCGCCCGCTTCTGCTGGCTCATTTGTGGAACGACAACGACGACGAAGACGCCAGTGGTGGTGGGGGGGCATGAGAGGAGAGAACCCGATTGCGATTCGCCCCTGTCCTCTGGCGCCCCCGCCGATTCATGAGCAAAAAGCGGAGCAGCCTCGTGTGCGTAGGAACGGCTCGCGTAGATCTCCGTATTTGCGACGTTCCTGTGAGGAGGGCAAACATTCGTCCACTCGGTTTGCCCTCGCGTGGCCGTCATCGACGGATACCTCGCTCAGACACACGCATTGAACGTGTCCGATTTCTATGTGCATAGTAAGCACGCCAAGAAGAGAAATCAATAAGTTTAATTTGCCCTAGGTGTGCGTGTGTGTGCGTGTGTGTGTGTGTGTGTGTGTGTGTGTGTCATACGGTACACAAACAGAGGACCACATTAGAGGGCCGCTTCGAGGAGAAGAGGTCCTCGTTGGCATCGGCTGTTGATGATGGTTGGGGCTCTTTCTTCTTCGTGTTCCGCACATTCTAAATGAAGATTTCTCCGATGACGATGAGCCGACGTGCCTGTCCGCTTGGACACGTGTCCAAAATGTGTCTTCAACATAATAACGGCCTTAACGCCATCTTTGTTCCGTTGTCCTAATGGCTTGCGACGTTCCGACGCACTCGTCGACCGCGTTACTGCCGCCGCCGCCGCCCCCGCCGCCGCCCCCGATCGCTGTGCCTCGTCGTCGACGTACGGTGTCCTCTTCAGATGACATTTCTCAGCAAATAGAGTTGCGATTGTCTTCAGATCGTTCCGAGGTCTGCTCTCTGTTGGACGGCTGGCGCGGACGTGGTTATCGAGCTTGCGGCCTTCTTTATTTCACCGTCGACATCCGTTCGTTTTCACTCCTCCTTCGTTCGGATGTGTTCTTCTCTCACTGTGAGGTAACGGACTCGGTTGGGCGGCGCGAAGAACGAGTCGGACGTGGCACACGGGCCCATGAGCCTGCGGCCGACGGCTTTGAGTGTCGCTGAGGGCCTTTCCAGGATGTTCCCCACGCCAGCCGGGAGAGGCTGTCGACGGGAAGCGTCGGATCTTAGGCGCATGAAGACCGGCCGACTTCACAGAGAACGAAGAAGAAGCGCCTATCCAAACGCCGTGAGCCTTCGGTGAGCCAGGTCGACAAGGGTCTCGGCCAGGCCTCCATGTAGGACTCGAGAAGGTGTCGACAAGGACCGGCTCGTCCTGCAGACGGGGCCTGCAACCACTACTCATTCACCGAACGCCACAATCGGCCAAGTCCTCATGCAGACTCAGTTGCTCTTCACCATTCTCGTGTGGGGGTTTGAATGTCTGTAAAGAGTGTGTGTGTGTGTGTGTGTGTGTGTGTGTGTGTGTGTGTGTGTGT
>MNPL01019288.1:49372-60779 GCA_002081605.1 Tropilaelaps mercedesae
GACCGATAGAGTCCGCAAGAAGGCGATTAGTCCAGGCAGGCGGCCAACCAATTAGGCGCTATCACGAAGAAATCAGGACATGTGGACAGAGTTTGAGTAGCCGAATAAATAGGTAAAGCCGTGCAATAGTATCGTACCGAGTAACGAGCATGGCCGAATAATTGTGCATATGAAGTTGAGATGTAACATTTACTACAACAATTGCTACAAGTAAAGGAAAAACGAATACAAAAATAAAAGATCGATATATTTTTATATGTCCCCTGTAAACAAGTGTCCTCGTTTTTCTTAGCTCTAAGGGCGTCAAAATGACGCCAGGAATTGCCCGGCCATTCTACGAGCGTTCAAGGGGACATTTAGGTGTCATTATTGACACAATTTATTAGTGTGGATTTCTGTATAGTTAGCGTTCTGTTTATTTACAACACTCGATCAGCTATTGCTAAACGATATTAGCAAACGTGATATTATAGGGACGGGTAAATAAGTGAGGCAACGGCTTCCGTGTAGCAGTCGTCCTAGTACGTTTGTTTTTTTGTGTCATAACCTCCTTAGAGACGTTACCAAACACTTGGAAGTTAACACTTGGAGGTCAGAAACGATACAGAACTTCTGTTGCCCCTATAACGCCGAGCAGTCTCAACGAAGTTACGAATCGTCGATCACTTTAGGTAGTGCTGGACCGTTCTCACAGGTGCCTACGGTGGAAGATGTCGTCCGGCGCGCGGGTTCCTGACCACCGAACATTTCCCCATTGTTCATCGTTCTCCTGAAAGAGCAACGCCGACGGCCGACGTCGGCCGCTTTGTCGAAGTGGTGGGAAGAAACTTTAAAGAAAAATGGACATTGCATCGCATCGCTGCGCTACTTACCGTCGCGGCAAGGAACCCGGGGCCGACAGGACCTGAGTAAGTGGTTGGCAGGATGGCAGGAGCGACAGAAACAGCATCGAGTAAACCAAAGAGGAAGAATTAGTTAGAGAGAGATGCAGAGGCTGAAGGGAGGATTTGTGAGGTTAGCTACGAGCTGCGCTATGTTGGCAGACAACACAAGCGGTGCGCTTGTCGGGAATCTTCTGTCCCGGTGCTGAGAAATGCTGAGTGAGTGGATGACGCCAATTTTGCCAAAAAGAAACACACGAAAATAGGAGAAGGCAAGAGAGAGAGATTATGAGCGATTTACCTCCTCCATCGGCGAAAAGGGAGACATTCGGGCAGGCCTTCGACTGGGCTTTGAACATGAAGGCGGCGGTGATTTATGAAAATGTCGCCATTTCTTCTACGAGCGTGTGTCAAGCATTCGGCGACTAGATGAAAATACCCGAGGAAAAACAACAAAAAGAGACAGAGAGAGAAATGGAGCAGGAGCTGATCGACACTAGCCTAATTGGATTCGGATCTGGCCAAAGAACAGCGCACCCGCGGGTTCAGTCAGCCTTCGACCAACCCCATAAAAGGGTAGAACTGTCACTTTAAACTACGCGCCTTGACGAACACGAGGGCATTCGGATATTCGGTCGAAGAGAAGAATGAATATCAATTAGTTCTTTTCTTGAGAAAACTGGACGTATATTTCTAGTCTAAGTCGCAAAGCATCTATCATCGATTCCGACATCTCTGAAGACCCAGCAGAAGCGTGGTAACAGTCTTCAATACGTTCAAGTTTTGTGTAGTGTGTTCACAATCTAGAAAAGCTCTGCCATTTCTGCGCGTGGAACGTGAATTCATCGACGGAGCTTCCTTGAATACATCTGACAAATATTGCAAAGTAACAAAGAAGAAACAGTTCACGGGAGTTCTCAAATAGCTCTAGTATGTCTGCGTGAAGTGACTTGAACTTCGCAGTTGATCAAAACACTGCCTTTCGAATCTCATCCAGAAGAAATAACTCACTATCCAGGACTATATCCAGGTACTCTTCTAGTGAACAGGTAGCCCGCTTCAACTATTGGGACGTTATGGCCATATTTTGATTCCACTTCTAGAAATACGCCTTCAAGTGAAAATGGACTACCGAACCGTGCGTACGATTTGCGTATGAACCTCAATAGCGGACTCGTCCCGAATTGTTTAGCTTCACCGTTACGATAGGGTAAAGTGATTCTGCTGGATAGGGTAACTCATAGGGTACATGAGCTAATTCGGTACTTCATGCGCATCTCCATGTGGAAACCACTTGTGGCCTCGATATCGACTACATAAAGCTTTGCTCTCTCGAAAATTTATCCTTTTTGAAAGCTCCTAAAGCTTAGACAGGGCCAGCACAGGACTTACGATTTCAACAAGCGACCTGTAAAGTTCTCACTTGAGTGCGCTGACCCAAAATTCATTATTGGCACAGATGCCACCCTAAAAGGAAACGCCTCGCCTTCTCAGCGAACGCCTGGATGCATCCTTGACTCCTAAAACGTCAACTACCTGATTTAGTTTCGCCAACCGAGTTTGGTCCCTACTTTTACAACGTCTCCGAACCTCTAACGAGGTCCATTGTTGCCGATTTAAGCTGCACACGTTGGCGTCCGTCCCCACACAATCAACCTCGGAACTGAGGGTCGGGCCGAAGATCTGAACAGATGGTATCGCATCCGAGACACAGATCGATCCTGCGGTTACGTCGGAACCTCTGATCCACAGATCGCGTTTGCTACTTTTCGATACATGTACCAATATGTCGGACGGCCTCGCTCGCCTTCGGCTGCCCTCTCGAGCTAAATCGATGGCGGATGCAGCACTCGCGACAATGACCAACTGCCAGCCATCGACCATTGTCTCATCTCGGTGTGTGCGTCACGTATCGACGTGACAGATAGAGTCAGTTCTGCTAGATTGCGCGTACGCACAGTCGTCAATCCGTCAACTGACATCTTTGCACTGTGAGAGTAACGAGTGGGGGGAGCTTTCCGGTGTAACGAGCGCCATGTTCAGAGGGGGTCGGAGGTGAGCGTGCGTGTCAATGCCGACGTACGTGGCCATGTGCCGATATTTGGTCGGTTTCGTAACTTAATTGATCGAAGAGTTAGGGCAACTGGGGAGAGAAAGGGGTTAAATTATTATAGAGGTCTGGCTGTATCGTTAATGGTAAAATTTTTACATGCCATCGGTGCGTGCAGCAGAGCAGCGTGTTCCGACATTGACGTCGCAACCCGATAAATGTTGATGTTTCGGACGTATTCATTTCTCAATAATGGCGTAGGTCTGACGTAGGTTGAAGGACCGGAACGGTTTAACTGCAGATTGTGGCACAACTCAACCGTCGCGGATTTATTCAGTATCGAACGCTGCTTCGCCAGCTAACAGTTGACGAAGAAGATTCAGCAGTGACGCGCGTAGAGCGTCCGTTCGAAGTCATTCGATCTATACGCGGAGGGACTCAGTTACGCATGATTTACTACCGGCATTTACCGTTCGCTCCACGTCGTGGCCGCCATTTCCTGTCGAGCCCTGGAGAAGTCGAGTGATGCTGTGCTTGTGTATTGCAGCAACCATAGGAGAAACGACACGTTCATGACCTATCTCCTTGGAACTTAGGTCTATAATGTATGAGCGACGAGTGTGCTCACCAGGACATCTCAGTTGGCTACGCCCAGCGCAGTATCGGCTACGTTGCAGGTACGTTTACTTGTTCAGGCATCAGCTTCGGTGCGCAGACCAGAATTACTAATGGACGGGGTTCTTGATAGGGGACGATGCAGTGGACAGGCGTTCAGGCATCTGACCCGAAGCAACGACGAGTAAAGGGTACCTTTGCTCACGTCACCTGCCGGCTCGGCCTAAACCGTTCTATCGACATGAGCCTTTTCGCTGGCTCCAAGGTAATCCCTCATCCGTCCAAGGTCGTCTTAATGGCACAGATAATTGCTGGAGAAAACCCTGTGCGCAGATCCTTCCTTAAGGCTACCTTCGAGTGTCGTTTAGAGTAAGACACAATATCTCCGCAACGATGTTTTCTAACCCCTTCGAACAGGATCTAATATTCAAATCAGAAACATCTGTAATCTCCATTTACATTGAATGTTGTGAGATTAACATGGAAGGCGACTATGCATGACTTCACGTAAATGCTGAGGCCAACGGAAAATGTGCGACCCGAATTGTCGCTGGTGCTAGATGGAGTTTGTTTGCACCTTAGCCCCACTGGTGCGCTGAAAGTGTCGGCGCTTGTATTCTAAGTCACGGCACGTTCACGTAAGGTTGGTCGCATGAGAGTGACAATTTGGCAATTTCAATCAGGTTCTATGGATGAAAGGGGTTGCGGAAGACCTAGTTTATGCAGCAGAAAGGGCCACTTGAAGTCACTTCACTAGCCTCGTACCATGACGTCGTTTAATCGCATTTTGTTCAAATCTAATCATCGGTCATTAATAACTTGACCTTGTGCTTGTGACCGAGTGTATTATCGAGCATCTCAGGCAGGCTTTGGGCGTCGAACTCGATGATCAAATCTAACAAAGCTATTGCAGCGTATTATAATATTTTTAGGTTACGAGCCCTGAAGGACCTTTACGTTGGGTATTGCATCAACATCGCATTATGACCTCTCCTACAAAACACATCATCTTAAACTCTACAACACAGGTTTTAGCATTGCGACTACTTGAACGTTGCCGAATTTGCTATGGCTGTTCCACGTGACATGTCCGTGAATTTCTGAAGGCATCGCCCGCGCGCCAGCTACTCTGATACAATGCATCCATCCATCCATCCATCCATCCATCCATCCATCCAGCCGTCTACTGAGGAGGTGACTCCCTGATTGATAGACCTCTATTGGTTGAGAATTATGGGCGGACGCGATAACCATGGCCATGGAATTATATCTCAAGAGCATAAGACGCGAAACACTGGTGTGGACGACTAAACAATTCTAATAAATTCTTAGTCTGTGCTAGCAAAATGAATTGTAACGTGTGGCTATGAATCGCTATACACGAAGATCGTAAAGATTCATAGATCTATATCCGTGCCACGATGGCTTCGTCGTATGGCTTCGAGAAACCAATACCTGCCGCAGGGCCTTTCTTTGAACAAACCGAGCATATAATTAGCGTTTAATGACTTTTGCTCCCGAGGCTATGAGAGACGGTTCTAAAGGCTGCCGTCGCCAAGTCTCGCAAGCACAGATAAAGATTTAGCGGCGTACGGCACACAAAACGTGGCCACCGTATTCCCGTTTAGAATGATTTTCCTGGAAGATTTATGTTTTGAACTTGATTGAAGAGACTCCTTCCCGGATGTCCGTATATCCATCCATCCAGGAGCAACCAAAAGACATCGTTGTTCACAATATCTTGTTCAGCTCGGGATGTGAACATCTCTCCCGGAAAAACAGGTCTCCTTCGCTTACTAGTATTATATAATCCTATGAGGTAGAATTGGTGCTCGAGCCACTTCGGAAGCCAACACTGGAAGGACAATAGCCATAGCGATCTCCTTTTTATCTCCGTAATACTCAAGGATGCCTTGAAGGCTGCTATGCATTAGCTACAGTGCAATCTTCCGAAGCTATGTCTATTACGGAAAATTGCCACAGCAAACTTCTCTGATCGTCTAATGAAGTAATGCCGAAACAAAAACATTACTTTCTATATATATATATATATATTTGGTCGATGGCAATGAAGGCATGCCTGGCTCACCCGTTGGGTGTCCGCAACATTGTCATATATGTTGCTGGATCGGACTTCTAAAGAATGATTTTGTATTCAAAGCGAAACCTCAGTCGCAAATCCGCTTCTTTAATGAGGCCGCAATCTAGAAGTGGGGATGGGTGATGACGGGGTGATATTCTAAAATCTCATTGAAGTATTATTCAATTAGTTCAATCGCTCCACCTCAACCCCATGGAGTTAGCCGCTTTCGGGCGTTCTCTCTCTACAAAATCTTATCCTCGCGTGCAGTGTTCGTTAAAGGGGCGATTTCTGAAGGGAATGTGGCAGCACTCAAGAAATCCCTTTCACTGGAACTTGCTTACGGTATTCTTGTACAAATTCTCATGAACGAAAGGCGATCGAACCATGATGACACGAGATTCGTCGTACGCGCATGCGCAGATATCTACATAAACAGCATATCTATAAACGATTTATGACACCAAAATACGACATATATGCATACATATGTATATTTACATATTTTCAGAGCGGCCAACAAATGCCGATGGCCTCATCCCATGGCGTACGAGCCTTTCGCTACAGACCACAACTACGGTTGAACTTTAGTCGTAGCCTAGGGAGCGCCTGGTGATATTTACATACACACTCAACACCTGTTATAAATATGCGATCTGGCACGACGGCATTATCCCACCACCATCCGTCGTGGTGGTGACTATCATGGAGACGGCTATAATTATGGTTATCGAGCATAAATCTGGCGTCGTATAAGGTATTACGGTAGTGAAGAGGAGACATGGCCGCGCATCGCGTGAAGTTATCCCGGTGAAGTTCACCCTGTCCATCGCCACACGCGGCCACATCTCCACCTCGAAACTCTAGTAGTGATGGTAACCATGGTAGTCGTCATGGTAATCGCCAGTGTGATGGTGCCAGTCCTGATGGTGGTAATGGCCGTGCTGCCATTTGTTATGCAAGCCGCCGTACTTCGACGTATGGTACGAGTAGCCGTGAGAGATGACGATGGGCTTGTACGAGATCGAGTATACCGGCTGCTTGGCGAAGCTTACCTTCTTGACACTCTTGGTGATGTAGGACACGACCGGTTTCTTGACGTGGTGTGTTATCGTCGGCGTCTTCACGTGTGTGACTTTAACTATGTGGCCAAGGGTGCCTTCATGGTGATGATCTCCATATCCGTGGACGTCATCGCCGTAGTCCTCGTATCCATGATCAGCTTCAATTGCGCCGTGGAGATCGCCCGCCAAACTAATCTCCGCCAGGATAGCTATAACGATAATGCCGAGAAAACCAGCGAATGTGTCCATCATTTTCAGCGTCGGACGTCTTCAGTACCCGGTTGAACTCCCAAGCGCAAGCTCGAACGACCGATGTATTGATGTATTAGTGACACACGAACCAGCCCATCGAAAGTCAACCAACGCCGTCCAAACGCCGTCTGCACATTTTGATCATTGCGTGGGTCACTTTATATACGTACGTAGCTCCAAAAATCTGGACGCCTTTGGCTATACATATCCTGAAAACCCGAGCAGCAGTGATTGTACGGGGGTTTGTAGAGCACGACACGCGGTGGTATGAGACACTGGGTACTCATGGATGTGTGTGTGCGTGTGTGTGTGTGAGGCGTGTATCTCACCATAGAAGAACCGTTATTGCTTATAAATAGCCTATTTGAAATCTTCAGTACTACGGGGTGCTCCCCTGCGAAAAAGTCGGGCGAGAACGAAGGGGAGGTGCTGCCCAGTAGTAATAACCGCTTGTTTTCATTGAACCTTGTTTGTCTTCAGCGGCCACTTTCGCCGTCATAACCACGCTTATCAGAAGTGTATTAGTTATCTATGAAAATGGTTCACGTACACTACGGCTGCTTTTTTTTCTGTTTTCAGTAGAGAAAGCTGCTGTGCAGCAAACAGGTCCGTCAATGATTGCATGTTTTTTGTGTAAGTGTGTGTGTGTATGTGTTGTTTTGATTTCTGTCACTGCTATTGTGGTCACGGTCGGATATCAAATGTCATTAGTCGGACGGTGTATGTTTGTTTGTTGCTTTGGTCCTTCGTCTGCTACCAACCATGTGTGTACAAAGCAATCCGATGCTTCTGTGTTGGCGTTCCACACGCTGACAAACTGCAAAGCGAACATCTCGACTAGATGTCGTGTATGAGATAGATCATGTCACGCCGCGACTTCAGACATGGTCAAAGCAGCTGTTGATTGCACTTTTATTGCATCTGGGGGCTTTTCCGCGGTTAATGACCTCGCTCGCCCCTTTCGCTGTAGTTATATAACCGACTAAACAATTGATCATAGATTGGCCTAAATTCGCACTGTCGTGGTACTCGATGGTTGAAATCTACAGTTAGATTCAGATCTATACGTAAAAGACAATATTAAAGCTGAATTAAGTACGGGCATATATAGGCTGCACCTTTATATATATATATATATATATATGATCATCACTCTGGTGATCAGCAGCATTTCCAGTAAAAATTACATAACCAGTATAATGATAACAGAATCAACGAATCCCTCCTATATTCCAGACTCTGTCTTATTATGCTAGCGCATTTCCGAGCCTAGAGTGATAAATCTAGATTTCTCTGCTTTAGAAAATACGCAGTGCCATATAATCTCTCTTTTTGGAAATTTCCGTTAAGATATCGGGCATTTCTGAGGCAAAGGTGACGATTTTGGCATCAAACTAATCAAATATTGGCCATTTTATTCGCGCTGCCTAACTAATTTATAGCCGACCTGTGTGTTTAAAGCATGGCTAGAATGACATTGTCCCTGCGTGCCCATGACGCTAAAATACAAATCCTTTTGCAACTCGACGAGTCTGCAGGAAATTGTTTTCAACCCCTTTCGTTATGTTTGCAAATGCACTACTACATTTCATGAGACCGTTCGCTGCGTCATGCTATAACTTCGTCTTGTGAAGCTGCGAACAACATCAACGATCGCATCTTTTCGTATTATCGGAAAACCTCAATCTTGACGCTTCTGATAGTGTGATGAGTAATTGAAGAGATGCACACAAGCCTACATTTGATAATACAGGAGTAGCTATTACTACGAGATGGAGATACAGAAAAATGTAGTTACCCGACCAATGGAAAGCATCCTGGTCAATGCTCCACGACTGTTTCTGTGGGTTCACTTCGCTGAAATACTAAAAGTTCGTATGGGAGAGGGAATGTATCTCCCAGATAATATTTACCTAAGTCCGAGTTATTCCAAGCAGTTACTGCCTCCTTCTGAAGCGTAGAGCGAACTTTAAATTGGATAGAGACATTAGCATTCATATTTGGTAGACCAAAGCCGTTGGTATAATAACCTTTATCCTAGCATTCTCAAGGCCGCCCGCACAGAATGTCGTGTGCGTGGACACCCAACGTTAGATCGCGTTCTTCCTAATGGTGCGAACCTACACTTCAGCTATCTTCATGCATGTACTTAAACTATGTGTACAGGTAGTGAATTACTCTTGAGTTTGCCTAGTTTTTTTTTTATTAATACAACGATCGGTCTTCAGGTACGTCGAAGCATGCAACTTTAGACCTTTTCTATCAATAGCTCTTTATTTATGTCTCGCTTTCATCTCTTCTGTTCAAAAAGACACGTACAGCGTTAATGAGTGCTAGCGAGAGTTAGCATGAAATTTGCATATTAGATCATTTTAGCGGCTACAGCGCTCAGACCTACAGCGCAAATTTGCCGACCTCGGGCGTAACTTAATCTAATGAGCTTTGCGCAGGACTAGGATACTGGGTATGGTTATCGGTTGAATCATCGACTGAAAACCCGTTCGAAACAGGTTGTGTTCTTCGAAGTGAATCCATGATGACTTTGATTTCGTCTAAGTGCAAACATTATGCTAAATTTCTTAAATTGTAAAATTTTTTGCCGTCACAAGGATAATTTCTGTATTGTTTAGAAACTAGGCGGTTTATGATGAGTGACTCGAATACATCCAATTGTGTTCGAGCATCTTTGTTCTATTTTAGTAATTGTTCATTTGTAGGGTATATTTTTATGACATTATCTTGTAATACATTTTTCTTGCATTTTTCACATTGGTATTATTACTATTATATTTATTCTTGGTTCAGTTGAGTTGATATAAGTTTTGGTGAAAATTGCTCCGTTAAAATGATCCATTCACTTTAGTTCGAGTTTCTTCCTAGGTTTGGTTTTTGATTATCTGTCAAGGAGGTGATAGGTGCTTTTACATTAAAATTTAAAATAATGTGGTCTCACCAAAAGCTCTCACAGATTCTGTTGAGTTCGCCCTCAAAAGAACATTAGTTGAAAGCGATGCAGTTAATAATAATCGTAGCTATATGACAGATTCGAGACAAAAGAACAGAGTCAGATCCTATCCAAGTGATTCAAATCCTGGTCTCTCCTAAAACTATTTAACTCCCGAATTCCTATTCAAATTCAAACCAATATGCCTTCGGCCTTCAAACCGCTCGGCGGACGTTGCCAGGTTTGACTGTTTCCGTACTCCGAGCAAAGCTAACAATCGAATCGGCCGCGTTGTAATCGCGGCTTCGTGTTATGCTTCAGACTCGACAGTTTGTCGCCCGAAACTTCTATTCACCTAAGAACACATTAAGTCGACAACAAATGTTAACAGTATACGACCTTCTAGAGCGTCTATGGTCGTTAAAAACTAATCGTTGTGCCACAAATGCCAGAAATGAAACGACTTATTTAGACAGGATTGTCGAGTTAAACGATGTCAAATTCAGCGGTGCATTCGTGCGAGGATAATGATTAGAGTTTGTACTCTCACTAATCGGCTACTGTGGGAGACCAAATGGCCTCTAATAACGTTGCGCATTTTCCGCCGAAAAGCGGGCCCCACCTTACCTGTAAAAGAAATGACTTCAAAAAGTCTCATACTACCTTTAAAAACATTACGAAATACGTAAGACTAGACAAAGAGAGAAACATGCTTGTAGAAAAGAACTCTATCAGCATTTTAACCCACTTTACTTGTATTGTGCTTCCCAATGCCGTCGGCTCTCTTGACAAGGCTTTCAGTTTCGTCAGTACATTTATCTGTTGGCTACTCCCCAGGACGTGTATATGAAAACGACCTTGCGAACATTCTGTCGCTAAAGATATGAATATTAACAGAATCATTATTTAACTTTTATTTACTAATACGCGTACATTGTGTAATAGCGATAAAACGACACTAGTGACCAGAATATCTGTAAAGAACTGGCAAACGTTATACTAGATGTTCAGAAAATAGCGCAAGGCTACAATTTGGTAGTTCGCATACAGCGCTAAGCAACCTACAATGGGTGTTTACAACACGCGCTTAATGAGGAAAGTAAATCCTTTGTGAAACAACATTTTTAATAAAACATTCAAGAAAATATGATTCATTACTTTATGGATTGTCAAGATATTACGCCATTGTAGAAGGCAGGACCGAATTTGCTCGAAATTCAGCTCACTATCTCACCTCCTTGATCTGTGTGAATAGAACAGAGGAGGAATCTCGAATTTTGACCGCTAGATGTAAAAAATCGAACACGG
This sequence comes from Tropilaelaps mercedesae, assembly GCA_002081605.1. Lineage (NCBI taxonomy): Eukaryota > Metazoa > Arthropoda > Arachnida > Mesostigmata > Laelapidae > Tropilaelaps > Tropilaelaps mercedesae. The sequence goes on from MNPL01019288.1 coordinate 60,567, forward strand.
CAGAGGGTCTAGGATCAGAGGGAGGCTGCGTTTCGCCGTGCCAGCCGTCGATTGGATTAGAGAAGTCAGAGTCGATCCGAGGACACAGGTCATACGGCATTCGAAGGTACATTTTTGGGCAGGCGACAGACAGTGAACACTACACATGAACAGTGACTGTGTTTTTTGGCTTCGCTGAAAAAAGGACCAGCTTGAAACAAGTCATCTTACGTT
>MNPL01019291.1:0-17483 GCA_002081605.1 Tropilaelaps mercedesae
ATATATATATATATATATATATATATATATATCGTCTCTTAGAAACAACTCTACGAACGCTTGGAAGAACGCACGGGGAAGACTCGGACCTCCTTCCTCTCTGTCAGCGCTCGTCTGGCTGAGAAGAGTATCCGTTTACTAGTTAGCGCTTTTTTGCTGTTTAAGTTGGCTCAGACTGGACGAGAATAAACGAAAGGGTGGATTTGTTGCTCGGTGCGTGTTCCAACTATTCTGTTCAGGCAGGTTCGAGTGGTTGCAGTGTCTACTTGAGGGTCCGTTTGCTGGCGGCTACGAAGAGGGACAAACCAAAGGGCCTCTATTTTTTTCCGCTATCTCTCTCTCTCTCTCGTTGCCGTCGTCGTCCGTCTCTGTATTCGGCAGTTGCCTCTCTCGAATTCGATGTGTTCGCTTTCTCTCTCTCTTGTTTCTGTTTAGAGAGAGAGAAGTCGGTGTCAGAGGAATGGCCAGGCCGGTACTACGCCGGTGCGTAGTGGAGCCGACGCTCCACACACAAATCGCTTTGGCCATAGGACAAAAGCCAGCGTTCGACGCTGGCCGCGACGAACTGCCAAGCGGTGATGGCGTAGAATGAGTGAGAAAAGATGAGAATGAGTAGAACTACAGAGACGACGAGAGAAAGTTGGTTAACGACACTAACTTGAGCCTTCAAGGTAGGACAGGGCAGGAGCCTTCTAATGGAATCCTAACGGTAATTGGCCGCCCCCGCTGGTTCCCGTCAGTTGATTTATTTATGCAACGAATCTATTCTCAGACTACTACGAGAATCCATCCAATGTGGACCGTTAAGAGAGTGTAAACCTATGATGAATGAAACCTCGATAGTTGCGATAGTTGCGATAGTTGGCGTGCGGTCGACCGCTCGACTCACTCGACTGCTAACGAACGCCGCGACGTTGGCAACAACGCGCCGTTAATGGTGAGAGCCTTAATCGCAGACGCGACACAAAAATGCCGCAAAGAAACAATAGCCGATTGCAAATGACGCAGCTCACTCGACCTGACGTGTCGCTCGGAGACGAAGAAGACTGATTATGCGTGCGCGCGCGGCTGGCGTTGCATTTATTTCACATGCGCGCGCGCGCGCTGACGAATCAACGTGACGAGGACGAGGTCCCAATTCCCCGACGCATTAACCGTAAATGAATTAGTTTGCAAAGCATCGCCACAAACGAGACAAGATATCGGATCGATCACGATCGACCTCGTCGTGCCTGATACAATTTCTGTATTTCTACTAGATCTGAGCTCTGATCGCATACAATTGACTTGTAAATGCGTACGTGTGTGTACGTACGTACATGTTCGAATCATGAATCTTCGTAGACTCTTTCCTAATACTTTGTCCAACGACGTCTACAGGACGCTTGAGGCCTTCGTTGTTATTGATTTCTGGTCCGATTTTGTGACGCGGTCTCCTGAGCTGCGAGATCAGAGACGATGATCTGAGAGGATATCAGTCATATACAATTAGCGAAATCATATATCTCATAGAAATTTTACCTAAAACTACATCTATATATATATATCTGGGATGAATATTTTTAATTAATGAGATGTTGTTAGCTATGAGCACAACGTCTTTGTCTGTTCAACAAAATGTCACATAAATAAACTAAATAACTAACTTTCACTTGAAGTTGGACATCCTTTGGACCGATTGGAGGAGCATCAAAATACGCTTAGCCAGACGCGCGTCAAGTCAGACATCGATTTTGTGCTAAATATGTTATTGCGCAGATGCAATCGAAACTTGCGCACATGTCGCTTAGCGACGCACAACGTCGTCGTTTAGATCGAATGCGCTCATACGCGAAGAGTCAGTCTTCTTTGGCGAAGAAAAGGGACATTTTTTATGTCGCGTTCGACCAACTGTGTAGTGGTCATTCGGGATTCCGCGCGTTTTTCTGCTGTCCTTCTTCACCAGGACAGCAGCAGAAGTCGCCACATTTCTCACGACATGTTTGTATTAACAGGTCCTTGATGTCAAGGACGAACAAGTCTATTTGGGCAGAGCCGCCGCAAGATGTTCGTCGAACAAGTCTGTGAACAAATCTGCTCAGTTCAAGTAGCGTCGTTGTTTCGCTTCATGAGCGAAACAGTTCTTCTGTCTAGAAAACGCCATCGGGTGCGTCTGGCGATCTGACGCGCGACGCGTTCATATCGTTCAAAAAAAGTACAATCGTATTCACGCTATAACGTGACGCTCAACATGACGGTCATCGCCAGTCCCCTGGCACGGAGGCGTGTCGAACACAACATGACCACCGCCACCGCCACCAGTTGGCCTCCTCCTCCTCCATCGGATCGGGAGTCTGATTTCCCCGTGACGAAAGAGACAATCGTTGCGGTCTAACAACACACGAATGCGAGACCCATTCCGCGCTCCCATATTCGCGCCTCTGCTGATCACTACTACCTCTGCGTCCGTCCGGCTGGCGTTTCTGGGCGCGCAAACTACCAGAGCGCTACGCTGCTATTTCGCTGCTATCGCCGAACCAACGCGATCGTGCTCGATGATGAAATACGCACCGTCGACACGTCTATGTGGAAAGGTTCGCCGCGGAGAGCGGCGCCCAAACGCTGCCTGTCTGCTAGCATTTCTGCTGGCGCGAGTGAAGCTTCTATGACAGGGGGCGCCAGCGTAGCTTCTATGCGGAGCGAAGCGGCTGGTTTCGGATTTGGGCGAATGTAAACAGAAAGCTGCTTTGACTACTGCAGTGGTCTGATGGCGGTTGAGACAGCGTCGGATATTGTGCGTTAGATCGGCCGATGATCGGCAAACGAGTTTGGATTGCCTAATCTACGATGTGTATTTGACGAATCGGCGCGATGTGCTAGTGTACGGATAACCCTGCGAGATATTCGTCGGAGGTAGCGCCACTGACGCCGAGTGTGCCGAAAACAAGTCAACCGAAGGGAACCGAAGGGAAAATTGTACTTCAGTGCTTGCTGGTGTTACCACTGTGTGTGTGTGTGTGTGTGTGTGTGTGTGTGCGTGTGCGTGAGAGTGTGCATATCTGCCAGTTGCAGGCAGCACTCGTGTGTATCGGCCGAAGCAGTGGTGGATCCGAGAGTGACTCCGGCGGTTGAGTGAAGACGGCTGACACACAGAGTGGACAGCCATGGCTGTAACGACGGAGCGTCTTGCTGGTCGGAGGTACGTAGTTTCGTCGATTCCAGGAAGCTAGAAACATGTCCTCCGGGAGCGTCCGGAGGTTCATCGGGGGGGGGCTCCATATTCGCCCAGGCCATGGAGACCGTCACGGCCGATCGGTCGCAGCCGCTTTTATGCAGTAGCGCATCAGCAACGAACGATGGATGAGGGGGCGAAGTCGTCCGCTGCTGATGGACGCTACTGTGATATGACAGTGCTCGATGAAGAAAGGAGGCGCGGCCTGATTGTGGCCGTTTGCGGAGGAACCCGCCTCGTCGACCCTCGAATCCAACACTCCACACGCCTTTCTTTCGAGAACAGCTTCGGATCTCAGTCTGACATCCTCTACACTCAGCCACATCATCATCATCATCGGAGGGGGGCTGTTCTCAAGACTCGGTCGGAGGCTCGGGAAACTCTCCCTGTTCCTCCCTCCTCCCCCCCCCACACACGTCTCCTCCTGTCAAAATGCTCCGATTGGTCCTCTCGCAGCGGCCCAACGAACAACTACGAGCGCGTGTACACACACACACACACACACAAACCCCCTCAGAATTAGCCGCCCAAATGGCGCTAGCCGTTAAAGCGATACTGCTCGTAGTTGTTAGGCGGCTCAGGACTAAACGACGACGACGACGGATTGGGACTATGTTTGCGTCTATTTTCCATCCGGCCGAGTATCCGCAGCACTCGATGATGGCTGTGATAGGACGCCGTCGTTTCGGTTGAGATGATTTTTTCCCATGGACGCTCGTAGAAGGTGTCTGGAGTGCCGAGGATGCCGTTTATTACGAGTGTCTCTCGTCGGCACCCCTGGCCGACTCCAGACAGGTTAGCCCCCGAACACTGATTAGGTTTGTCGACTGCCATTTCGCCATGCAGGTCTACGCCATCGGCCTGGACGGTGGTCCGGCCTCATTCCGGACTCCTTTCGGAGTAGAGTTTGCTGGAAGCATCGCTCCGATAGAGTTGCTTTTGTCCTGCTGCTCCCAGCCGGATGGTATCCGGAGACTCGGGAGATGTCGGGACGATGAAGAACGAACAGTGATGATAGGAAGAGAGAAGAGAAAGGTTCGTCATGTCGGAACATCACATATGTGCACGAGCACATGTGTGTGTGTGTGTGTCGGAGTTCGTCTAATCGTTGTGTGAGACTGGATTTGTCTGTCGGGTTACCCGAATCGTGGTCCGATTGACTGCGCTGGCGTCCTAACCCTGCGCGGTTGTCGGTGCTGGATTCGGGGGGTCATTTCTGGTTTGGCCACCGAAGCGTTGTTTTTCGCTGGCGACGTCCCCGGCGGTCTTCAGCTGCGGCGTACGCCCGAATCTGTAGCGTAGGCCGAAGGCCCGTCGGGGGTAGCGTTATGGCCGGTAGGATGTCGTTTGTTCGCCGGCTCGGAGCACCGGTGCCACTCAGGAGAAGGCTCGCCGTGTGAGCAGGCCGGCGGTGCTCACGTACGTTTTTGTGGCCAATGCCATTTTGGTGGACAATTCAAGATAACGCGGCCCCCATCGGGAAGGCTTTGACCGACAGCGTCCGCCGCGAAGGTTGGAGCGAAGTACAGGAGCGAAGACATTAAAAACGTTAAGGACAAAAACAGAAGCGATATTTCTAGCAAAGCTAAACACACAATTAGTCATTGGGGTGTCGCGCGTTTTTTTTGGAGATGTTTGCGTCGAGTGTCTTGGCTTTATTCACTGTCGTCCCCCGCGAAGTGACAGGGATTCGAGTTTATTCGAACGGTTTATTCTGCGAAATCAACGTAGCTGTGCAGGATGGGGTTTCGAGGCAATTTCTAGAAAATCACTGTGTGGACTGAAGAGTAAATGTTTAATTTTGGCCACCGTCGGCCATAGCGAACAGCTCCAGTTACCGGGGGGGGGCAGCAGCAGGTTATAGGCGTCGCAGGGTGGCAAAACTCCGCTGAGCCGAAAGGAGGAGGAGCTCGGACGCCCCCGCCGCAAGAGACGCGCAGTTGGGTGGGGTTCAAATCGAATGGAGCCGGTGAAAACTTTTGCTGGACGACTGCTTTTCGATAGAGCTTGGCAGGACGGCAGGACGGGGCCAGGCTGTTTCCCGCGAGGGGTGTCAGCGCGGTGATTTATACTAGAGAAAGGCGGGTGTATTCGCCAGAGGGGTGGCTGCACCCCAATCGCCATCTATGACGGCAATAGGCGGCGATGTGCGCAGGCAGTAAAATGATTTTCAGAAACGCAGAAAAGAAATAACAAAGATTAGTACGTGTCGAGTTCGTGGGGAGCATTCAGAAAATTCCTCCATACCAGCGATACAGATCGCGTTCGACATCTGCATCCGCCATCGAGGCGTTTCGTGCGGCAATGGCCCCTTTTTTCAGAAATCTGCTTTTCTGGCAAACGAAACACGGCGACCGTTTATTAGAGCAGCGTCGAGTTGAATAGAACGTATCCGTTACAATTCGACGTCCAGCCCCTTCTACCGTCGGCGTTCCATGCGTCCACGGCGTTGATCCTAAAGAGGCTGGCGTGATGGCTTGTTTCCTCCCTGTCTCGACATATTGGAGGACATCACTCGATCATCTCAAACGTCGCTGAGCATCCCAACAAGGGCATGAATAGATTTCTTCTCCGTTACGTTAGCACGGCGACACGGGCCGGCGTGGATGGAGCGGCACCGACACGGCCGTGATCTGCGCGGGCCAGGTAACCAACCGCACACGACGTCGTCGAGTGGCGCGTTAGTTGCGTCATAGCCCCTGTAGACCCTTGTTCGGGCATCCCAGTTCATTTTTTTGTGTTTTCATGCTAACGACTAGTGAGCGCCGAGAGAGACTCACTCGCGGGAGAACGGGCGCGTCCCCCCGCCCAGTAATCGCATTTCTCGACACGTAAGGGTTAAAGCGTTCAGTGTTTCGGCCCCTCAGCTGCGATGCGTCAACCGCGCAGCTGGACGGAGACTCTCGGTTGCCGTTTCGGGCCAGTTTGAGACGGTTAATAAGAGAATATGTGTGTGTGTGTGTGTGTGTGTGTGTATATATGTAAATAGAGGGCCAGATTATTGGCAAAGTGCAGCGGACCACTGTCGGTCTGCGCATTGCAACAGCCGCCGAACGTCCCCCCCACGAACGGTGTTGTTCGCCTCCATTGGGCAGGGCGCCGCCTGTACAAGAGCGATGTTTCCGTGGCAGTGTATTCAGACGGAGTGAACGGAGTTCTTCTAAATACGAAAGGTAAACGAGGTTCTATGTACGAGTGTTGAATATTCTGGATTCTCCTCGATTGAGGTCGTTAGTCGGGTGGTAACAGCTAAATTTGGCCGTACAGGTAGCCCTGAACGGGCTCACGTAGTTCAGACAGGGCAGCAGATATTTTCTAGTAGTCCACTGGACGCTTGTAATAGCGAGTGACGGATACGGCTGACTTTTGTCTAATTATTTAGCGAAGTTTTGTGCTGTCGATGATGATATAACGAGAGAGACAGAGAGCGAGAGATATCAACGGCTCAATGTAGAAATATGGGAGTACGACAAATTTCCATTAGAGGATCGATATCGGGCACCGATGGAGTCTGCAGTGCATAATTATTTGTGTGTTAGCGAACGCCATGAATAAAATGACGGTATGAATAAGATTACTAATTTAATAATAATGATAATAATTATTATAATTGATGACAATAAATGCTACCTCCAGTTGATGTTGTGGTTGACGAGGTGACGAACGTAGATGACTCAGGTGGCGTTTACTCTTTATGCAGAAGTCTCGATGTTCGCCAGTCGCGCGGTCGTGTCCTCTTGTTGATGGCGCCCCAAACATCTACACATTGTTTTTACATCATTGTTACCATCTATTCTACACTCATACCTATTGGACTTCGTCAGCCACTGCTTGGCCAGCCGCTGTGAGAGGTGTTCTGTTGTCAAACTGTGCCGATCAGGCGAGCAGCATTGCAATGCCATACGACTGTGTGTGTGTGTGTGTGTGTATATATATATATAAATATATATATGTGTGTATGTGTGAATGTTAATCGATCAATGGATTCACTCTCGCAGACGAACTAGCTGCGAACAAACCTGACCGACGCGGGGGGATCACAGAGGGGAGCCATGCTATAACGCATATTCTAGTGGGTCTCGTTTCTAGTCACCTTTTCGGCCATCGCCCTACCCAACTCGTCGTCGGCAGCCTCGCCACAGTTTTCCGCAGTTGATCGATGGTTATTCCACCTCCATCTGAAAACAATTGAGGGCTCTGCATCTACTCAGCATAGCATCCGTGTGCGTCCTCCGACGCATGCCAAAACAGTCCATCTCTATTGAACTGACGAGTTCGGTGTTACGTCGGTGCGACCGGCTCCTGTGAAGAACCAACCTCCTTAGAATCCTTAGTTCCAGGCTACGCTTCTTATCCTCTAACGTTGCGCTACGTTCCTCGTTTGTGTCGGTATCGTCATGTCCTCTATGTATTTTCTTTAGACTGTGTTTGCGCCTTGTCATGGTTGGCATAGCGCGGTTGTTGTTGTTCTCGTTGCTCGAACTTCACTTCGCTGTTACATCCGTCGAATCCCCTGTCGTGCGCTATGGGAACATCCATCTAGCGGAACTGCGTCGAGGGGCAACACGAAGGGGGCCATTGAACAGCCCACGTCCCGTTCCCGAGCGACAGAATTCGCTGCGTTCCCGTACGCGGCCGGCCGTTGTATTAGTCGTGTACCGCGTACAGCGCGGAGCCGCCAGAGACGAGAGCTTCGCACCAACTCTTCCCCCAACGGCGAAGTTGTTGGATAGTCCGTAGACCAAGAGGCGGTGCTGTCGAGGAACTGGGTGAAGAAGGGGCGTGACGAGGGTGCGGGGGTTGCGCAGACGAGCGCCTACCGAGGATTCGAGAACGAACAGCGGTGGGAAAAGATGGGAGAAACGCGGCTTTCCTCGGGGGTTTGCGCCTCGCCCCGGAGCATCGCATCGTTCGGGCGTTGCCAGTGGCTGTGGGCGTCGCCTGTATGCTCGAACGCGAGCCGGTCGCGCGCTCAGTTGTAACGATAAAGCTCCTGGCGGAACGTTGGCATCGCTCGTCTTGTTCGCTGAATTCTGCATTCGACGCTGCCGTGGCTGGGGGGGGAGACGTAGGGGGCTCGTCGTTAAACTGAGACAAACGGCCGAAAAAACCGCCGACGGTCGGTCTTCGTAACGGCGAACATCTCAGAGGTAGGTCGGTTTTGGGCAGTTCGTAGGCTGCAAGCTAACGGTCGATAACCTTGGAAAGTCCTGCCAGGAACGTAGCAGCTCTCAAGGGCCGGGGGCAGTGCATGCCGCCGTTCGGACTGAAGACTACTTCCTGCCGACGAGTGTATGGCGATATCCAAAAGCGTGTCCTGATTCCTTCGAGCTGGACGGGTAGGGCCGAGGAAGGTTGCAATGCGTTGGGGGTTTGCTGCAGCCGCGGCTAGTTCGTCCGTCCCGCGGCTCACCTCGACCGTACGACGACCCCCTCGGCTTGTCGTCCCGTGAGGGATATAGCGGCGGCCTTAGCGAGCCTGACGGGTCTGTCCTGCGCACGGCGGTCGGTGGGACGCTGGGGCCTTTTGTCGCGAGCGGAGGAGGTGTTCGCCTTCATTGGTGCTAGATAGCTCGGAAGCAGCCAGGGTAAGTGGCGGCACGGCGATAATGCCGAGAAAAAGCAGTTTAGCCGAACAAAAGAGAGGAAAATGCGTTTTGGTTTCTTTTTCCCCGTTGTTGTGTCCAACTCTGCTCTGATTGCTCGGCCATTGGATTATTTATGCGGCTCTGTACTGGATGGTGTAGATGAATGGCTGTGTTAGGTGGAATGTTTCGTCATTTTCCGAGGTAGAGTTCGACGCTTGAGAGACAAACTCGGCCGTACGATTCGGTTGTTCACGGAATGCATCCGCGAATGCGAGAAACGGTTCTGGGTTGTCTGATTCGACCGGCGAGCGGACACGATTCTCGTGGATATATCCGACCCTGTATAGGCTTTTGCCCACATGGAACGAACATATATATACACATATATATATATATATATATATATATAATGTGTGTGTATATACGCGTGATGCAACGAAAAAGCGAATCGTCTGCTTTGAAAGTTGAGCAAATTCTTCCATCGGTACCACCTCCCCTGCGTCCACCGCATTGTTTCCATCTAAAAAATATGGTTTTTCCCTTCGCAGCAAAATGGCCTTCATAGCCGCATCAAGAAGGTGGGGAGGTAATATCCGACGATACATCGTCGGCTGCAGGCAGGTCTTCGTTGCTCGGCTCCACCGTTAAGCGTCGTCGTCGTCGTCCAGCGACTCTCCTACACCCGCCAGAGGAACACCAGCGGATGCAATTGGGCTCTGCTTGGGGGGGTAGTTATGGGGCATCCTGTCTAGGAGTGTGGACCTATCGAATGGCTCCCGACGGTAGCGCGCGGAGTTCCGTTGTCAGAGCGCACAGGCAACTCCGTGTCGAACAACGGCGCCTTGGCGGAGTTGGACCCCGTCAGGCCTTTGGCCGGTTTCGTGGTACGAAGGGAGCGACTCTCGTTCGGGGGATGCCGGTGGGGCGATCCTGGGGACCACCGCAGAGAAAAGCCTACGCTGATGCGAGAAGGAAATGGGCTGAGAGAAAATCATCTTTGTTTTCGCTCTTCCGGCTTATGTCCCCACCGACTGGCGGTGGCCCCCACCGAGGCGATTCTCTTCGTCCCTTCCACCCCGTGCGGATACCCCCAGTCGTCGCCGCACTGTCGTCTGAAGCGGCACTCCGAGCAGTCGTCGGTTGCCGGCCAGGCATCGGACGAAAAATGGGTTGCGTGGTCGGAGGGAACGGTTGTGGAAGAAACGCTGCTGTGTCGTCCGCCATCGCCATGATGCTACGAGGAGGTTCGGATGATTGCCGTGGGGGTCGGTCTGATTGTCAAATGTCGTTATCTGGCCTGATAAGGCCAACTGAAGCAAAAAGTTAGAGAGAGAGGGAAAAATAATACTCGTGGAGTTGACGGGACGACGCTCGACGTGCTGGTCGATTGCTCAAGCTATCGTGACGCTCAGGCGCGGTGGTGGTGGTGAAATGCGTTTTCAGAGTAGACGCGTCGAAATCGGCTATCGGCCTGATCTGTGTCGGCCTCATGATGATGACGGTGTCGCCGCCGCCCTTCGTCCCGCCGCTAGGTCGGCTTCAGGGGACGCTGAATGACCACCATTTAAATATGGCGGCCAAATTGGCGTTCTTGTTCTCGATAGTGCGGCAACGAACCTAGGTCGGCGTTTGGTCATCGCTTCCCACGGCCTGAGGCTACGCACGAGGTCGGCCAGGGCTTCACACAGCAGCGTCTTCTGTCGATGAGTGTGATACTTCCGGGGCAAATATTTCCTCACATGCAGCACCGAACGAGATGGGTCGGACTGTCAGCCAGGACTGGGCCTAGACGTCGAGCTTCACCGACGCGAAGCGTCGAGGCCCGCGCGGCCAGCATCGATAATAATTAGTTTCTTATCCTTTCTCTTCTGTCATCCGCTCTTTGTGTAGTAGCCGTGTCTTCTTCGACCCGGCCTCTGTCCAGGCCGGCACGGGAACGGCCTCCGATAGATGGCGAACAAAAAACCTGCATAGAGAACTATATCAGAAACGAGGCTTCCGAGCGGCTCGTGAGACGGAAACTAATAATGACATCGCGCGCAAAGAACAACCACCTGATGAGGGGCTCCGGGCCGATTCTTAACGTGGAATGGATGGAGCAGCTAAGCGGAGGGGAGTCGAAGGTGTGCGTCGGACTAGGCGATGAATGGGACTTAGACGTTTAGGTCACGCCCGCGGTCATCGCTTTGGCCTGTTAAACGTCTGTCTGAATTGTCTCCGTTCTGGCCGTTCCACTCCTTCCGTGCGGCCAATTTGATCGGAAGCTGCGACACCGCCTGATCCGACGGCTGCTGGACGAAGGAAGAAACCTCGATGGATGACGATGGCGCGCGCGAAGCGAATTCGGTCGGGGTCGTTGGGGCTGTTCGTTTTTTGCTCACGAGCGGTGGCGAGGGGGATGCTGGCGGCTGAGGGACTCCGATGTCGTCCTGGTGTCGACGCATAGTAGGCACACGCTGAGCTTTTTGTTGATGGAGGGTCAAGCCGGGGCTGAGGGAGGGACATGCCAACGAAGCCGAGCCGCAGGCCGGGGAAAGCCTGACACTGAAGGACGCCAATAATATGGCGGTTGTGAAGACGACAATTGAAGATTGTCGGTTAGACCTGATGAGTGGCCCCCTTAGACAAGAGAGAGAGAGAGCAGAAGGGGGGCCGCCTAGGAGAGCGCCGCAAAACGCCGCAAGTCGACAAGCGAAGCAGTGGAGGACGCCACTGGGGAACGAGAACAAATACGGCCTACGCGTCTGGAACAGGCACTAAGAAGGAAGGGGCGGGATTACGGGAAATCCTGGGAATACGAAACGGGGCAAGCGTCGTCGTCGTCGTTTGGAGAGGCAAAAGCCTGCAGGCCGCCGCCGCCGCAGTGAGCGGCGCTCAAGAATCTCGAGCATCACTTGACATTCACCGACCAACGAATCTGGGGCAAAGCATTCTATGATGATCTAGAGGGGCATCGCGGGGGCAGTAACAGACGGATGTTTAACGCTTATTTGTCAAACGTGGTTGTATGTGAAACTAATAACAACCTCTAAGCGGCATAGTAGTGCCCGCATAGTCGTGTGGGGGCATCCGGGAGCACAACTTTGGGCGGGGGCGACGTCCTTTTCTGTCGACGAGCTCAGATATCATCGTCGCTCTGTGCTACGTCCGTGTGTATGAGAACGGAACGAGGCAAAGCGTATTCGATCTTCAGGGGGAGGGCGGGTTCATAAAGCACCGAAATATGGACATGGCCAAGAAAGTGCTAAGGAAGATGCAGCGGGCGAAAGATTCAATCGAACGCCATTGCTTGCGTTCGCTGGCGGGCGGCTGCTTCTTGTGTTCCCGTATAGGAATGGCCGATGGGGGCCTGCCGTATAGGAAAACCTATATGAATGGAGCCTGCTACTGACTGGGAGTCTCGGCCAAGGAAAGGCGAAGGGGGATAGATGGAGGCCAACGTAGGCCCGGAGTGGGCGGCGGATGCGTCCATGGTCTAGTGCCGTTCCGCGTATCGGAGTGTGTCTCGATGTCGGCGCGCGCTGTTCTTCGATATTGGCCTTTCGTACGGGATGGCGGCCAAACTGGAGAAGAAGGGGCAGCCCTGACGCGGCCCGACGAGTATGTTTGTATCAGTGGCATCGGATGGGTGTATAGAGATACACCCGTACGTGGGGGCGTCTTTGCTCTCGCGTCTACGTCAATGTAGAAGGGTGCCGGGGAGATGCATTGACGAGTGAGCGAGTGCTCCGGTTGGATTCGCGCAGTCGGGTTAAGACTGCAGAGAAGCCCGACCCCCCAGCGGCGTGGCCAGTGGGACGGGCCGACATCTTCCTCACGACCCCTACGTGAAGTCTCGCATCCCGAGGGCGCGTGTCGTGCTGGTGGAGCAATCCAGTCTGTCTGGCCGCAATGCCCGAAAAACGGACGAGAGAGAGTACATGTGGAGAAGGCTGATGTTATGCGGAAGGGGGGGACCATAGGCCGGGAAAAGGGCGTCTTCCCTGCGCTTTCCCCCTCGGCGCCCGTGCCAAGCACATACGGACTACGGAAGCCGTGAGGGTCCTTACGGCCTTTTCCGGGGGGCGGGAGGGGGCCTGACACGTTTCTGTTCTGGGGCAGTCTAGGGCAAGAGTCTAGCGGCAAAATTGGACAGAGTGTACTTTCGCGGGAAACGATTTAGCGACGAATAGGGACAGAACGAGAGAAAGGCTCATTTAGGCCAGCGGCCATCGGAAGCGGCCTTGTTTCGTTGTTGTTTTTTGCCCTCTCGCCGACCTGTGTTATGGTCGCTGTTTAAACTCCGTCAATCTCTATTAAAGTCCTCGTGTCAAGCCCTAAACTGGCCGCCTTATAAAACGCTGCAACCGCTGTTTGCGGTATTAGCGTCACTCGAAAGAGGTAGCGACGATTTCCGGCAAGCGAATCGCTGCCATTTCGAAGATACGAATTTGCTTCACGAGACAGAAAAAGATCACGCCAAAACAAGATCGCTCACAACGCGCCTCGCTGCCATGAGTGCGTATCTATTTGGTGACCTAAACGACTCAGTTCGCCTAGGCAGCGACAGATGCTCTACGCACAGAACCGTGTCAGGATGTCAGCGGCTGTGCTGGAACGCCGCAACGCGAGTAGCGTCTTAGTGCGTCGCCCTGCGCGGCCGCCAGTGTCGCTGTTTGATTCCGCCCAAGAATCGTTACTCCCCCGTCGCTCGATGCGAAATTCGCTACAGCATTCAACAGTCGCACGCGCGTCGCCGAAACGCGAGTTAATTGTTGTTAGTCGCGGCGACGTTCTGTCATGGCCGAGTTGCTGGTGTCACTTGAAACTGGCGGCGGCGGCGGCAGCGTCGGCGGCGGCGATCGCGGTATGTCGCTCGTTGTGTGTGACACGCGAGTCTAGGCCGTGTCGAACGCACGCCGACACGGCCTAGACTCGCGTGTCTCGAGATCCGCTGCTGACGACTGGGCGGACGCGCGGTTTTTGGAAACGCGCCCGCCATTTACATGGGCTAAACAGCTTCGTCGACAAGCCGCTGTGGCCAGGAGGAGGTAAACTGGATTCGTAGTCGTAAAATTCACCCTCGAAGGAGTCCCGTTAGCGTCCTTAGCGTCGTTCGTCACCTGTTGATGAGATAGGCCCGAGTGAACGGTCCCGATGATGATGATGACTCCATCCAGCAGAGTGTGGCTGAGATCCCGCGTTCGGCATAGAAAAAATCGACTGCTGTTCTAGCGTTCGAAACAACATCTTACTCGAAGAGCGAATTTGTCAGTGAGCTGTTAACAAGCCGGCCTCATCCCGTCGCTTGAGGCCGTCACGTAAGATAGATGTGCGCCCTGAACGGTCGCGCCATACGATGACGCTCTAGGCTGTTGTGTGTGTGTGTGTGTGTGTGTGTGTGTATAGAGCCGTTGATCATGACAACTATCATCGTCCTCCAGTAAACAGATTGACGGCCAGATGCGATGAACGCTCCGTAGGGCCCTTCCCTGTCTTGGCCACCCTGACAACGACGACGACGACGACGTCGTCAATTGGCGGCTCACTTGTTGAGGCCACACGAGAAATTGTGCCCAATACGGATACCCCAGTTAATGCTGACTCAATGGACATTCATATATGGCATGTCAGATCGTGTATTACGAGAAGGTCGTCCAGCGTCGTAGTGACGCTATGGCGTCGGGCGGGCGTGACGGCGGGTGGCTGGCAAGGATTACCTGCCGACTCCACAACCACCACAGATCCTCTCAAACGCGCGCGCGCGCGCGATTTTCGGCTCAGCAGCTTTTCACAGTCTCCAGACGTGCAGTGGGCGACTCCAGAGACACTGAGGTCATAACATCGTCCTCATCGTTCAAAGAGTCCTTCACGCGGCCCCAGGGGCAAAGCGCTTTTTCTGCGTGCGTTTTGAGGGGAGCATCTCATCGCTGGCGTTTGGCGATCTTAGCAACGGTCCTGGGTCCATCTGAACGTTGGATGCGATGCTGAACCTGTCCGGTGCTGGGTTACTTTTCGCGACTTACGAGGACTGGCGTGCGGCCTGGCGCTGGTCCTGTGGGAGAGCGATTTTTATTGTCGGAAGGACAAACAAAGCCGACACCGGTAGGGTCGATACGTGGAGGGCCGCTGCCTTTCGCTCATGGAGGGTCTATCGTCCGCTTGTACGGCGGCGGCGGCCCCACACTGGGTAGTTTCGATTTTCGCTTTTTTTTTTATTTGCGGCGGTGTTTCAGGAAGTTGCGGCAAACACGGGAGAGAATGTCGAGCAACGAAGAGAAGCACAAAGGCTCACGACGAAATGATTATTTCTTTTACTATTTCTACACGAAGCGTCGGACAGCAACAGCGTAATCGGGCCTTTTTTAAACATGGCGATAGCCGTTGTAAAACAGCTGCTCCAATTATAGATTAGCGCGTCTAATTGAATTATTATTACCACCATTCGTTATTGCGCATATTAACTAGGTAGTCGCTGTTATTCAACAATATTGTGAGTCTACGTCGTTCTATGTTTTTATTCTTGATATTTGCCGGTCGCCGTCTCGAGAGGCGACCTCCTCACACACACACACACACAGATATATATTTGTTTTTATTTAGTTTTACCTTTATGCTTATGGCAGATCATCGGGCATACGCAGCTCCCTCTACGCAGGCGTTGCAGGAAGCGCAGCAGGAGGCCTGCACCGAAGGGGGACTGGACGTCCCGCAAAATGGTAATTACTTTCGGGATAAGGGAGCTACGTGCTGTGCTACTGTGTTTATTCTCCCTTCACCCTCAGCTTATTCGTATGGCTACACACACACACACACACACACACACACACTCCACCAGATCTTCCCGTATGCGCCTCGTGCACACTAGTCGAGTGTTAGCATAATTTACACAGTGAAGAAAAACAGGAAAAGCAGGCAACAAAAGAAAAAAATCAGAACGAACGAACGAGAGAACAAAGCTAGAAAAACGAGCAGAGGACGAAATGCGACAGCGCCAGCAACTCCGATTATCGCCGCACGTCCGCGACACTCATGAGTGCCGTTCGCGCGTGCACTAAATGCGTTACTGCTCGAGCTACTAACGACTCGTGTGTCGAAGAAGGCGAGCAATACGACGATGGGTGCTGCCTTGACGTTGCGCGAGAGACGCGCACAGGAAGACGCGAAAGGCGTCTGATGCGTTTGTCAGCGGCGCAACGACGAAATGGCGGTGCCATCACTCTAATTGTATTAATTGTCCCTGGCCGCAGCCGAACCCTGGGCACGACAGGAGCGGCGATGAAATGTGGCTTCTTCTTCACCACATGACGCTGCTTGGTCTGACTGACGCTCAGCGATTCGGCCACCACCATTTATGGACGCTGCGCGTCGGGGAACTGCTTCGACGTAACAACAGGTAGGGCCCGCGACGGACCTGTTGGCCTCTTCGTTCGAGTATGTGACACTATCCTACGGTTTATGCACGTCGATAGTCCATTGGTGGTCGCCGCCCCCGCCGCCCCCGCCGCCGCCTCCCGCAGGTGAGGCCCCCGCAGGTGAGGCCCCCGCAGGCCTAGAAGAGCGAACGCTGCATGTTTGACCCTCTTTCATGAAATGTCTCCTTCGTTTCGGTCGATCTCGTGTCGCGCAGGGAGTTTGCCGTTGCAGTCTGGAAGTTCGTACCGCTTCGTCGTATAAACTTAGCTCGGTGTTAGTTAGTGTTATTAAATTTATCTAGGCTAATATTATAATTTGATTGCTACGAAGAGCGGACAGACGTTCTCAAGTCGACAACGTCGACGACTCGCCAGCCAGAACGTTTCGGAACCTAAACGACCGACGAGGCTACTGTTGTTCTGAGCTATTCGATTTTTTCTCGATCTGTTTCGTTCGGAGCTCGGCTTCTTGGCGGGGCCGCTCAGACTCGGATCAGCGACCACTCGAAAGGACTGCTCGAAGGTGTTCGCATTTGAAGTGTTCGTTTCCGATCAAGCGACTCCCGCGTTCTGATGATCTCGGGTGTCTCGGGACTTGGCGCGCGGAGGGATATTCCTCCAGTGGCCCAAACCCCAGTTCGTGCCATTATCTCCGTCCGAGTGTCTAAACGAATGCAGTTAATGATCCGGCCACCGAGTGCCGTCCTGTTCGTGCTCGAAACGGTTGTAGCGGAGCGCCCCCAGGTCCTTCTTGCGGCCATCGCGCCAGGCAGACAAACAGTCAGAGAGAGAGAGAACAAGGGCAAAAGCGAGGTCTTAGTCATCTTCGGGTGGCCTCCTGGTGATGTCCGATGGCCACCTCGGTCACCGCCACGTTGAGCGCCTCTGAGTCCACCGAGCATTCGGTCGGTGTTTGTCGAGTGCTCGAGTGAAAAACTGCTCACGGAAAACTTCCCCGGGAGCAGACCAACCGTTCAGGCTGCTATTACGAGGTGGCATTGATCGGCCCTCTCAGCGGAGGACTGCTGAAATGAATGGAAAATGTGGGGAACCGAAGGAAGACAGAACGTGGGAAGTGCAAAAAAATGACCGGGAAACGTGGCGACTAATATTTCGCTGTTCGCCGCTCTCGCGTGCGCGCTCATTGGAGAGTGCCGCTGCTCGACTCGGCACCCACTTCTGCTTGGGCGCCGTTAAACGTTAAATGTTATCGCTGACGAGTACCGCGGCTCCTACAACGAGAACGAGAGATGAAGCACAGGGAGCAGCGATACGGGGCGGGGGGGGGGT
>MNPL01019293.1:0-10645 GCA_002081605.1 Tropilaelaps mercedesae
AGAGAGAGAGAGAGAGCCCTGACATCCTCTATCCCGTCCTGCAAATGCGGCGCTTCATGCGATTTTGAACGTTCTAACTTCAGTCGATCCATCAGAGTCCTCTCCCGGCACGAAGCCGGCCCCGCAAGTTGGCACTTGGCCATTTGCCCGTTAGCCTAGCATAGAATGAACACAACTATGCCGTAGGAAAACTTCAAGTTTAGGTTGCGTACCCTTTGGAGAGAGCTCCCTCAATCAATTGCGGCACGCGGAATTCTGCCTGGAGCACAGCGCAGTGGCTCATTGCAACAGATGTGAATCTGTGCGCGAGCGTCGGATCTACTCGGCCATACTCAGATCCAAACTCAAGCGGCCTTTCCTACTCCGAGCCTATAAGTAGGCATTTATTTACCAGATGTGCATGGCCGAACGGTTTCAGTCGCCCGAAGACGCTTCTGCGCCTTAGCGAGGTCGTTATAGACGAAGCCAATAGGAGTAGCGCAGTCCTGGACCCAGGAACAGGCTGGACTACGGAGAGGGTAAAGCTACCGGCCAGGACAAAATCCATTTCGTGCATAGTTGACACGCGGGTCGCTCTCCTGAACGCGCCTGATTATGGCTGGCTTTCCTAGCGAAACGGGCATCGTTTCGCCTGCTCCATCTGATCTCCTTTGCGGACAGCTGAAACGGCTACAGCCCTCGGATGGTCGCTTGAGAGGGGCAAATGTCGAAGGTGTCCGTCGCAACGGCGTCTCTAAATATTGGCCCAATGGCTCTTCGAGCCACGTGTCCTTGAACGTATCGACTGTTTCCGCTACGTCCCGTCGTGCGTCACGGCGTGCAGGAGCCGTCGTCGTACGTGGACGTGTTTCAGACGTGGACTTGTTCTGAAAAGGACTAAGGCAGGATATTTATGGTCGGAGAATAGGACGCTCCGATGTTATCCGCAATGTTGCCAAGGGTGTCGCAAGACATCCCCCTGACAGCCGGAACCAGCTCGAATGGAAACGAGACTGTCCAGCGTGGCCGGTCGCCGATGGGTATCCAGAACTGAATGTCGCCTCCGTAAGAGGTGGAATTTGTTCCGGAAAAGTCCGATCGATGTGAAGTCGATGGCGGAGGACTGAGATAGCGAATCGGCACGGCTTCATCGCTGGCTACTCGGCCATTTCCGCTAGGCAGGTATCCGAGGGCTGTTCAGGTATTGGCAGCTGTGCCATGCCGATATTAGGCCAGGCCATGCAACGAAGCGTACGTGCGATCTACGAATACTCAGCGATGCCTTCACAGGTGCTTTGCCTTCAGAATGGGGTCTGACAGGTCCGGTGCGAGCGGTGGATCGGCCCTCGGCCTACCGCAGAGTCTTCACTGACCTAGCCTATAAGAGTCCAAGATCTTCTTCAGTCTTCTTCCTCCTTCACCTAACATAGCACGAACACGAACGTCAAGTCGCAACGACCAGCGGTCACCGTCAGCCGAAGATATGGCCGACGGAATCGATACCAACCCGCTCAAGTTGTCGGCTCCTATTTTTTGTCTACGTTCTTCTCGCGATCTTCCAGTTGTGTAGGTACCAGTTGCATTAGCGGGGGTCCGAGGCTCGATGGGGTTTAGGAGGTGGTGGCCGAGATCGATAAACAAGGAGAGCCCAGGGAGTCACTGACGTCCTCGAACGGCGACGGCTCTTCGCTCCTGAGGTGCATAACAAATCGGTAAACAGAAGCCGTCGAAGCAGGTAGATTACGACAGCGAAGAAATCGAGTACATGAAGTCACTCGTCGAGGAATGATCGCGATGAGGAAGGGGTTCCCTGGGATCCCCTTAAGTCGTCTGAACAACGTCGATATCTTGCGCCGATGCTGAGATGCGACAGATCTACCACGAGCCAACCGTTCGGAGTATTTGGCCGATCCGACGCTGGCCCCTGTCCGGAGTGACACGTCAACCATTTCGTATTTAATCGCTTCTTCATCTGATCCGATTCGGGTTGGTCGACAATCACGCGAGAGGTTCAACAAAGTGCGGCTCGTTCGAGGGGCGTTTTTCTCTTCGGTATCTGAAAAGAAAGTCTACGGCGTTCTCATGTTTTGTTCCCGTTTGCGGCTTTCAAACCGGACAATGGCGTCTTCCAGTTTGTTTTTTTTCGACTGAAAGTTTTCAACTTACATTATCGATGCGCTTGGATGGACGATCATATCGTTATTGAAGTCCTCCCACACGAATATCAGTAGGATCTTGTCCTGAACAGGCAGGCGTGCCAGGAAGGTGCGCGCATTTAGGTAGCGGCTGACACGCCAAGGAAAACAGGCCGGTGTGTTTCACGTTCACTGCACCACAAACACCTCTGATCTTCGTGATCTTCGTACTTCGGAGTGATTTGGCACGCCACAGATTCGGTACGCGGCAAACTGCTAACGCCGCGCTGCTAACGAGGTCCGTCACCGGACTTCGTTGTTGAGGTGCCTGTACTCATCATCGGATACAGACGACAATCGACGGTTTTTTGACCAAATCCTGCAAATATCTACTAGGTTTTTTCGAGATACCTGTGGACAGACACGCCTGTAATAGGAAAATGCGGATCATCTGTCACCTGTTGGAGATGCAACGTCGCGTCGTCTGCCAACAACGACGCAAGATGGCGGCTGATCGACATGTTTCAGGGATCATCACTGTTCTGACACCGTTGCGTCTCGGCGGCCTGTTGTGGTCCTTGAGAATGAAGGACACTTATCGCTGAACGATACTTGAGCGCGCTGGCGGCGTTTCAGGGGCCGTCCGTGTCTGCGCGCGCGTGTGTGTTTTGTGTGTGTGTGTGTGTGTGTGCCGCACTCGCGGGTGTATCAACCTAAATGGAAGCCTAATAGAGGAGCTGATGTCTGTCAACACGAGAGAGGGCTTATCGATTATTTATGACTGCATTAAGACGCAAGCACAGCCGAGGTTGTGCATTCTCGGAGGACTAAGCGTCTTCTACAGGATTCTCGCAGAGGCCACGACAGCAGTTCAGAATGGGCGAAGTCGCCGAGCGACTGCAGAGCTCCGTTCTCCCCGTTCCGCTCGGAAAAAGCTCACGACTGCTGGGGATGGAAAGGTTTTAGGGCGCTGGGGAATAGTCGACAGATGGCCATTTGGCTATTCGAACGTAACGCGCCCATGGGATGAGCTCATTTCAGAAGGATGGTGTTCGGACAGGGACCTGAGCAGAAGAAAGCTACAGAGTAAGACGGTTCGGAAAACTGTGCTTTGGCGAATCACACGTTGAATACACACACACACACACACACACACACACACACACACTCACCTACGTACACACACGTGAGGGAAACATCGCTGAAACTAGGCCATCAGTCGGCAGCGCCGGGAGGTTGTCTGGTCGTGATGGCTTCCAAGGCTGACTTCGTCACTTCGGTCTAGGCCACGGGTGCCTTCTTCTTCTATAGGCAATACACACAAGGCCGTGCATAGAAGTGCCGGTCATGCGGCTGAGATGGGAGAAATCAAGCGGCTTTGTTCGACCTTAGCGTCTGCCGTGTGCGGAACACTTTGGCCTTTGCAGTGTCTAGAACGACGGGAGTTGGAGGTGTTCAGTTTATTTTTTGGGACGAGCAGCCTTTCCTAGGAAGGTCGGTAACTGGCTACGATTCGTTGGTCCCTGTTTGACGTTGACGGCTGCAGCTTGCGTACACTAACCACACAACAACACACGGGGGGGCCTGGCTTTAAAAGGTGGCCGACCGGCCCATGATGAACATCCTCTCCGACATCGTCTACTCAAGACGCATCAGCAGCTGCGTTTCGGCTTGATTACCTTGAGATTATCTGCCGAGACGGATGAATGTCCCCAGGATCATTCGGTGATGCATGGCCTGACGGGTATTTTTTTAAATTTGAGATGAAAAACTGTTCTCGACGCGGTGCTTCCAACGTAGCACCACTTGTAACAACTCAAGTTCCCTCTGATCCCGTTGTAGGTCCGTCTTGTCTAATTGGGTGTCTTGGCCTTCCTCAAACCAGTTCGGCTTGCATTGAAATCTCACTGTCCTCCAAGAAGTCGGGGGAGTCTCGGTCTTCAGGGCTGACGCTCGCCTATACCGAGTGCGGCTGCTGCTCCGTCCGAGCGGGGCGAAAACACCCCTTCGACTTCAGCGCCCCTCGCCTCTCGTCGGTCTTTCTGAGATCATTGTCAATAGTGCCGGAGGCTACGCGCGATCAGCCATGCGGGAAAATCCACTCGACAACAGGCACACTCCCGATGCTACCTTTCACAACGTCTGATCGGGATAGTACGTTCTGCACTTCCTCCCTGCAAATGTCCCCTCGACGCTCGAGCGTCAGCGTCAGGCAATGTCCCACCGAGTCCGACTAAGGGGGCCACTCCGAAAAGGTCGCGCACCGATCACTGCGTCAGGACCCCCCATCATCGATCATAGATCTGAGTTAGTCATTTGTTATTGTCTTGGTAGAGAGAGAGAGGATTAATGATGCGTCGCGAACGCCGGCCGGCGTCGGTTGACGCGACGTCGTGTTGGGCCACCTAATATAATTACAAGTGACTGGACGGAGTCTGCGAGGAGAGGTTTTCCCCTCCTCGTGCGTAGACTGAAATTTATCCACCGTCGGATTCGCGCAGGATTGAGGAGAAGTCGACATGAGGCAGTTCGACTCGTCGGACCCCATTTGGACGAGCGAAGTCAATATTCGAATTGGCCCCCCAGAACGCCGGCGGTCGCAGTCGGAGTGGTGATTGGATATTATCAGTAGCTAACGAAGGTGACATGTTTTGGAAAAATGGAATGGAAAACGCCGTACGCGCCACGAACGAGTCCAACAGCAACACGTGCGCGTCTATACGCGGCGCGACGGGCGGCGGCGGCGGCGATAAATGTTCGCGAAGCCAAATAATCAGCTTCACGAGGATTTGAGGGAGTTCGGGAGAGAGAACGGGGGCAGGAGGAGGAGGAGGAGGAGGGACAGAAACTTTTGTTCAAATTCTGTTTGTGATCTCGGTTTGGTCGTAGCACGGCGCCCTTAAGCACGGGGAAAATATCTCTTTTTTGCTCCCTATTTGCTATTGTTTGGGTCAGCTTCGGCACCCGAAACTAAACTTTTATTAAAGCGCCCGTCTTTAATAAAGGTTTAGTTCAGTCAAAGTTTAGTGAGTTTGCTAAAAGTCTCCCTTCTCGCTCCTCGTCCTGCGTGAGGAGCTCCTTCACGCATGAATTCGTCGAAAACTGAGCGCTCTATCGGCTGAGGGCAGTCTATTGAGGTAATCGAATGGCATTACGGCAATGCTGCCACCAAGCAGCCTTCATCGATCGGATGTCGTTGATTTTCTCATAACAGGTCAGTCGAGAACAGTTGAATGTTCTCCCGGCCACTCCGTTCGCAACATCGGCAGGCGTATTTGGTAGGCGTCATCGAGTTGACACGTGCGAAAACAGCTGCACCGTCTTCCCATGAGCGGTGAAACAGCTCCGACGACCGTTACGGACTTCGAAGGAGTTCTGTGCTCTGAGCGTGTTCATGAGATATCGCCCGCCGACGCGCGCCAATCAGACGTAATTTTCGCGCGGACGCCTTTCTTCTGGCTATGGACGCTGAAGTATCCAGACTGAGCTTCGCACTCGCCGAGGAACAGCGGCGGCGACTCGGCGGCGAGTCTCGAGCGAACAATTTCTGCCAACGGCCGAACATCAAAATATGGCATTTGCATTGACCAAATGCGTCTCGCTCGTGGCTAACAACGCCGACGCGTTTGCCTCTTTGCCATTGTCCGTGAGAAGTGGCGGCGTCTGGCGGAGTCGAACAAGTGTCCTTGAGCAGGACAAAGGAACAGGACAGAATTGGACCTGTTGCGTCGCCTTCGGTAGTTGCTCGCGGTGTCCAAATTGCGGCCGCTGACGGTGGTTTTCAGGTAGACGAGGGAACGTCGATAGACGCTCCGAGGAGGGCATTTCACGTGTTCGGTAACTCCGATCGGGCGATCGACGCCTCGCCGCCGCCGCTTTCGTGCTCACGAACGCTCGTGCTCACGAACGCTCGTGTTCACGAACGCTCGTGCTCGAGCGTCGGCGTAGCACAGAAAGATAGGCCACGATGCCTAAACACGCTGAACGACGCCGTCCGTTAGAGGTCTGAGAAGGCAACGCATTGACACTACGACGGACCGAGTGCTCATGATGATCGGATCAGGTTAGGTTTCGTGAGGTTACATATGCGTCGAGGTGTTTAATCCCAGTGTGTGTGTGTGTGAACGACCTCGTGTTCCGATTCGAATTAACACATCACTTAGAGGAAGTTGGTTTTCGCCTCCCCACGTAGAGGCGGCGGCGGCGGCGGCTGCCTGGCAAATCTCTACCCCAGCGCAGCAACGCTGATGGCGTAAATGAGGCGACAGTTGGTGGGCACGAGGGGTTCGGGAAGAAAGGCCGCGGGGGTACCTGAAACTTTTTATGGTTTGTCTTAAGAGCTATACTTAATGCCCTGTCAACTTCGGATAACATTACTGACCGGTCCGAGCAATAAAGCCCTTAAAAGGCTGTCACACGATGAGGGTAGCCGCTCATCGCTGGGGGGCATTGTGAAGTCGGCGAAGTGCGTGCGCTTTTGGACAAGGCGTTGTTGGACTGCTGCCCGCTGCGACGCGACGAGGTACGCATGCTGCCTCTATGGACGATCGCGGTGAGCGGTCGGCGTCGAGGGCGTCGGCCATCGAAGGGCGCCTTGATAGGGTAATTTTTCCTCTAATGCTGTGTTCCCATAGGGGATATACGAAGTGGACCTCGACCTAACGGAGACCGTCTGTCGTCCTCCACGGGGATGGTTTTAATGGACGCCATCTTGGGATGACATATTCCCCACGCCTTCAGCTGACTACGACTAGGGCCGACGCCGGCCCTGCTTTCGCGTCTGCGTTTCACAGTTGAAGATGGGGGAACCGTTCACGTTTCGAAGATGCTCGACACTGCGTCGGGAAAAAGATTGATTCTCGCCCCTGGCCAGAGCGAAAATGCCGACCGCGTCCCCGGCGCGCGCGCGCTCAGGCTGCTGTTACGCGACTGTCGCCCGTCCGTCAGTGACAAATCCGTCTGGGGACGTGTAATTAAAGAGTAGCTTCTATACGCGACGAGCACCTTCGCTGTCGCGCGATGATACGAGAAGACGACAAAGGATCCACTAGGGAACCTCGACTGAATAGCGAAACCGAGAGGATGCACTTCAGTAGTTGGGGAAAGTCGTCCATTTCGAGTTCTCGGCCATGGCGCGCATGAATGGACGGTGTGGTTTTATTTCGCTGTTACGCTACACTAAAGCGTCGTTTCGATATTGAGTTCAAGAACTCATTCGAATTCATTGTCGAGCAGCGAACGAACGCGATCGTCGTACCTGAAAAGCAGGGCAAAAAGCGACTGCGACCGTCGGTCAGATCATCAACCCCCCCTCCACACTCATGTCAGGAAGGGGAGTGAACGACGTCAGCGTCAAAATAAAGACACTAAATATCGATAGCATTTGAGTGTCACACAAATAACACTTCATTGTATCATAGGCAAATTCATCTCAGATCGTCGAGATCAGCTTAAAGAACTTAACGAGCAGAGCTGGTAGAGACCCAGGGGAGCCGAGTGAACTGCTTTTACGGAGGCCGTAATCCGCTTTGCATGCGATAGCCTTGCCCCGCCGGGGCAACGCGAGCCCCTCCTGTGGACATGCCCGTTTCGTATGATCACGGATGGCCATATGAAACATGAGCACTTGATCAGAGAGTCAAGGAGGAGATGATCAGAAGCCAACCAGTTCGAGTGGTCAGCCATTTAAGAACAACAGACTGGTTCTTTAGATGTGCATAAGGTTGAGAGTGTCCACCGAACAACGAACGAAACAACGCGCACATCCTCCTGTTGTGCCTCGAAGTCTTGTTTAGGTGATCCGACCGATCTGTGACGAACAAGCACATCTGACTCGAACAAATGACCGCTTATTTCGGACAATTTCGCTCATCTTTATGAGCAATTTATATACGAACATATAGTGACGGTCTACCTGCTCGTATGTGCTTGTATGTGCTTTTATGTGTGCGTACGTATTCACATAAAGTACATAACAGTTAAGTTTGTGTGCGTATGCGACGGACTACCATGTATTGGCCCAGAATATATATTTATATATATATATATATATAGATGAGTTATGGGGCAGGCACTACCCAGAGAAAGCGTCGTACATGCGGTTGCGTAATACTTTGCCAGGGGCAAACTCAACGTAGATTAAAGGGTGGGCGAACTGGCATACGCTGTGTGTACCGTCCAGTATACGAAATCAGCCCGACAGGGGACAGATTTCGACAGGAGCCGCCATCTTCCTCCGCAAGAGCTACAGACCTGAGTCTTCTGCCGTTACGGAACAATCCGGTAAACGTAAATCTGGCCGTAGCTGTAGGATTGCTGCTCCGAAATTTGGAAAGTTCAGCTCCAAATCACCACACCATGGGGCACCTTATCCGAAGCAATGTGGACATCATCGAGGATTCGGAACGAAGCACACAGGTCGTATAAAATCGATTCTGTCACACCTTCGCGCCAGCGGGTGCCTTGGCGTCGTCAATATGTTCAGTCGATATTCTATCGTCGGATCAACGTCTGTCCCTTTTCTTGTTCAGAGAAATCTTAATCACACCAATGAGCAGACACACTCGTCCGAGAGTGCAGCCGAAATGCAAGCGAATCTAGTCGTCGTCGTCCGGCGATCCGAATCAGGTCCAAACGTGGTTTGGCGATGATGTTAATGTTGTTATTAAATCACGTTTTCGCTCTATTCGAACCACCGACTTCGTCGTCTCAATGTCGGCGTCTTCGACGGATTTCCGCTCCACCGCATCCGAGACAGCATCGCAAGCGTGTCACGACGCCTCCCACGGAACGTCCGCTATAGTGAGTAGACTTGTGTCACGGATGAGCGCCATTTCGGAGCGATCGGAGCGAATGAGCTGAACTAACCGGGAACGGGTACGAGCACCGGTAACGAGTCGAGAATGACATCGTTGTTGTAGAACGCCGGAGTCCAACACGAGCGTGCCAGCCGTTACCGGAGCCACCGGAGCATCTGATGACGGCGTCCAGAGACGCTCGTCTGACACGCACACGCGCACACATACGTGTACGCACACGGTTTGGGTCGTGCGTGTGAATAATGGACCACTAGAGGCGACCACCGACAGAGTTCACAGAGCAGGGGGGGGCCACCGATGCGCCGCGCATGAGGTTGCCTCCAGGCCAAGAGGGCCACCTCCTCGGGCATACGTCCTGAGGGCGGGGGTTGTTAAGCGTCCGACGACGAAACTAAGTGCGTCGCTTACGGCGCATCGCTCACTCCCCCCCCCCCATTCCCCCAGTCCCTTCCAGGCTTTCCGGAGCAACTGCCCCCTTCCTTCCTCCCTGGAAAAGTCTCCACATTTGCCCCTTGATTCCTTCGGCCCGAAACGAGCTTTTCGCCGTTTTTTCCGTACGCGACACACTTGTGCATTAATTGCTCGACCTCACGTCTCGGTAAGACTGCCAATGCCAGACGGACACTGATAGCCGTCCGGTTAACGTATGGCTAACGGCCTAACTGGCGGGAAATATTTTACCGATGGTTGCCCACGCCGATCAATGCACTTTTCATACAGGTGGGGGCTAAACGTTGCATCAGCGGAGGTTCGGCTGTGCGGCTGAACGAACTTTCCTCTGCAGCCGATCGAATAGGCACAGGCATCTGTGGGGGGTGGGTACGTGATTGCGTGTTGAACTTCCACCGAGGCCTTGATGGCGGACTAAGCTGTTGTTTTTCTTCAAGACACTGCAGTGCGATGAGATGCTGTCGGTCGGCCTGATTAGATGGTTAGGTAACTACGTGTCTGGACATTGGACCTTTATGAACGCATCCTCGGAGTACGATGGAGCGAACTTCGGCGAGTATTCTTCAGAAGCTCGACGGGAACTCGTTGTTGTTAATCGCTTATGATAATGACGGGCTTAGGCGGCGCCGGCGGATCGTACATAGGCACACAAACAGTTCATAAAATTAGGTACGGGCGCAGCTTACGAACAAGGGGCAAGCGAATCGGGGCAACTGTCGCAGATCAAACCATTTTTCAGCGTTTTACCATGAGATGACGGCGCCATGTGTGTGCTGGTTGCTTTAGATCCGACAAACACCAGTTGTGTTGGCCTGTTTTCACAAACTGGCCACAGGTTAGATGAGTTTGTCACGATTTATCATCGATTTATTTTCACTGAAGCTGGTTAGTAGCAGTTGCGACAGAGCCGACGTGTAGCCAGCCGCCATCAACGGCATCAGGTGAAGACATGCGCCGCCATCTTTCTGAACCGACTTTCGATCGCAAAAACGAAATGCACGTTTCCCCGTAGATATAATAACGTTTTTTTGGGAATCGCTCATGCTAGAAGTGGAGCTTTTTAGCGTGTCCAACAATGGACGGGTCAGCGCGTCCAACGATGACGGCCTCCGGTTCCTCGTCGGACCACTTCGAAAAGGGCTGGCTCACGCGATTACAACGTATTCCGCGTTTTTATCCTGAGATCCTGAGTAGAGATATTTCGCCTACAGGCCACCGTTTCGACG
This sequence comes from Tropilaelaps mercedesae, assembly GCA_002081605.1. Lineage (NCBI taxonomy): Eukaryota > Metazoa > Arthropoda > Arachnida > Mesostigmata > Laelapidae > Tropilaelaps > Tropilaelaps mercedesae. The sequence continues at coordinate 10,609 of MNPL01019293.1, forward strand.
TGCTGACCAGATCAAATTCCCGCCGAGACGAGGCGGG
>MNPL01019293.1:51185-61889 GCA_002081605.1 Tropilaelaps mercedesae
GGTGGTGGCAAGGGGCAAGGGATGGCTTCTGGAGACCTCCCCCCTCTTGCCTCGACCAACCGTTGCTTCGGCTCTTTCGACTGCCGGAAGAAGTGTTTAGAACATCCGGACCTCGCTTCGTCCTCACGAGCGCGTATCGCAGGGGAACGGGAGGGCGCTAGGGGGGCGCATCGGTTTGACGCTTCAACTTCGCATTGTTTCGGGAGAGCCTCTTCATGAGGGGCAGGAACTGTGCAGATGTGACAATCTCGGCGGCCGTTCATGAAAAATGGGGTCGGTCAGATCTGCCCTCGAGGCCAGCGTCGTTAACCACTATAACGGCCTATCCAACTAGCACAACTTTGCCCCGAGAGGCTATTGGCCCACACTCCGAAGGCGGATCAGAGGGCCGTTCGCTTCGGACACCTGAATTCTAAGTCAGATTCATTCGTTGCCCCTCCGGGTCGGTGCGTACGCCCGTCGCCCGCTGAGAGCGAAAGTTCGCTGCTACGGAGTCGGAATAGCGAAAACTGATCTCAGCTTCGGACGACGCAAATGGACGCCCTGCCGCCGGTGAAACCTCAACATTTGGTCGAATGATCACTCTGATAAACGGACAGATTGCCCGATCCGTCTGTTTTATAAACGTTTGTTTGGGACGATCGAAAGAGTAGACACGCAGGTGGAGCGCAGTACAACTCCGGCACCCGCCATTGCATGTCTACATTTCTACGGGGATGAGGCGTTTTGCGAAGTCACGCAACGAACGGTACCGTGAACGTTGTTGAAATGTTGGCGGATGGTCAGATTTAAAAAATATCTACATTAGAGTCTGCTCGAACAGGTGAATTTTACTAACCGGTGAGCTGTCGTTCTAAGCAGGACTTCTTCGTCAGGCAGTTGAACCGACGTGGTACTTCGGTGCCGCCGTTGAGCTGCCTTCTGAGCAGAGTTTTCGCTATCTCTGACGTTTAGCGCGATACCTTTGTGGTACGCGGTTGCATATCGATGTACCTTGTGTGGTACTTTTAAGGTTGGCTGTGGTGTATTTGTGGTGTGTGTGTTCTAATGTGTTAGAGGGGGCTGACTTGACGCGCCGTCGTCGGCGACGGCTCCAAGGCAACGCCGAACGTCTGCCAAATTAGCGAATAATGGTTGCGACGCAACAACGGCGGGTGAAGCCCTGAATTACCTCAGTCGACCGACTTCAACTGCTTGACCTGTTTATGACAAGTTGGCCATCTCGGCACTTGTGCGAGTGCTAAAGCGCGAAGAGAGCGGAGAGAGCGAGAGACAGATAGAGAGAGAGAGAGAGAGCGAAAGAAAGCGAGAAGGCAAACTTTCAGCAAAAAATGGCCGATAAAAGCCTGTTAGAAGTTTGCCAGAAAGGTGGGCGACAAGCTTCGTTAGTAAACTTATGCGATGCGTCAGGGCAAAGTCGATGCCTCTATTGTGTGTCTCTATTTTTTTATGGCTCACTGTGGTACTTTTCTGGTACGTTGCAAATGCCATTGTAGTGTGTTCATAGTACAGCTCTAATTCTCTGCGTGCGTGTCTTTTCCTACTACGCTATGCCATGTTGGGTTGTCTCCGCAGATAGCGAGACCGCGAGGCGAATCGGACATTTCGAGTGTGCCCACAGAAGACACAGGGGGTGAGATTGCATTATTGCGATCATGAATTCGTCGACTAGTTAGTTCCGAGACGATTGCACGACAGCGGCACATAATGCAGCGTAACATAAAGTACGCGCGAAATCGTTGCAGTTACCGTCGGCGGCCCGCCGTTGCACAACTGCTTCGTTTGCAGGCAATCTCCCGACGCAGAAGTTCACTGCATATTTCGCTGTATAGTCAACGATGTTTGACTTCGTTTTAGATCCGTGTCGTTGCTATGTCGTCGTGTATCACGTCGGCGTACCATCCTTTCCGAGCATTCGGCTGAAATCGGCGGAGGAGTTCACCAGAAGCGCGGAAGTCAGCTTGTCTCACTCTCATACGAGGCAAGTTCCGTCTGTCGCAGAAGACCGAACAGTTGCCCCCCCCCAGGCCAAGGCGATCCTTCCGGCAGGCTTGTTTACAGAAGCCGCTTACAGATGCCCCCCCCCGGCTTGTCATGCCTAGTTAGAAGGTCATGTAGTGCATGAGCTTTCTATATGATAGCAAGAACTTTTGCTAGTTGAGCGTCGCGCGTGTGCATCTATCTGCCAAGAGCCGCTAGCAGAAGTTGCGCGCGCGTATGAACCGTTCACCGTAATCTCGACCTAACTCTTGGGCCGGTTCTATCGCACGAGGCTGCAGTCATGAATCGTAAAATGGACGAGGTTCTTCTGTTGGCCCTTTCTGCTTCGTGAGCAAATAGCATATGCTTCATATGTGCCAAGCGAAGTTATAGGAGGTAGGGCAAAGTATCGACCGGGGCAAAGCTTCTCGCTGCCCTTGCTCTCGTTTGGCGCGTGTCGATTTTTTGCTGAAATTCTACCTTTTACGATGGCCTACGACGTCCTCACTCAGAAGTGCTCGTCCGTCTAATGCAGTCCCCAGGCGAAAGTCGACTGGTTTGACGCGCGCTCGTCGGCGACGACGACGACGACTCCGAGAAAAGGCCAAACGCCCGCCGGGCCATCGAGTAACGTCAGAGGCCAACCTGGAATTACTCAATCAGGCGGGATTAACCGTTCGACGTGTTTATGACAAGTTGGACATTTCGGCACGAGATGCAGTCACTCATGCACACACAGACAGAGACAGAGAAGGCAAACTTCTCCAAAAAAGCAACCGGTAGAGGCCAGAGGCCTAGCAGAGAGGGTGGAACAGGTTTCGTTACGGATTTGGGTAGCGCGTCATCGGCAAACTCGTTCGTAAACAAGAGCCTGACGCGTCTGATGGAAGACCTCACCCGAATTCATCAGCCATTATCGTCGGAGGAAATTATATATATATATATATACATGTATATATATAAAGTATGTATATATTTAAATTACAAGTCACCACACCCGTTCCTGTCGGCGATGCCGACCTGTAGGAGCAGGTAACGAATTTTCCCAGCCGAGCCGCAGTCGAGAATCAGGCCGGCGGCCTACGAAAAATAATTTATTGTAAAATGCTTTACTGTAGACCTCGCCATTACAGCCTATTCGAGCTGGCCGTGCTGCTATGACGCTAACTGAAGTAGCCGCCGGGCGATAGCACTTTTCCCGCTCTTAAGCGTGAAGTTCACGATAACAGAGCTTCATTATTAATACGCGCGACACAATGCCACTCGAACGCGTCAATACAGCCGCCACGCCAAAGCACGCCGAGTAGAAAATGATTGCTGCTTTTCCAGGGAAGCGTTTCGTGTATTGACGAGGCTCGTTGTAACTACTTCAGCGACTCCCGAGGTGCTGCTGGACGGGCAAATTAGCCTGCGGTGTTAACAGATACGCGCGTTGCTTCGACGTGCAAATGCATACGCGTCCACAGAGCGCAGTTACCTACGACAATGGTGGAGCGCAAAGACTTGATAAATATTCACTCGCCTATGACGCCAAGGTCAACAATTCAAGCAAGCGCAAGTTGAAGTATAGACGCGCGACGGAAGCGCGACGAGTAGTTCGAGTAGGAAAAAGCCTCGTTCCACACTTTGCGCTGAATGGCGTTCAGCCTGGGACTGCAAAACCTGCCTGATTTCGTCCGCCGTGGGTAGCTGATATGTTCAATTCGGCTCATAGACTTCTTAGGGCAACGAAAAAAAAAAAGAATTACCATTGGCAATTAGTTGGGCCGTGGTGCAGCGCAAGCGAACTCTACCGAAGTTATCCGTTTCCTGTCCCGTAGTTTTGACTTAGTCATAGAAATAGCTTTCTCCTGAAAGGCGAACGGGCCCGTCAGCAGCGAAGGACGGCATTCCCGTCCGACAGCGAACTTCCGTGCAGTAATTTCTGATACACTCGGATCTAGTAGAAATAGAGTCCAATTATTTCTGCGCTACGCGCGTTCGTTCCTTTTGATCGTGAGCGCCTGAGTTTCGTCGAACATGAGTTTATCGTTAGTTCCGCTAAATACGAACTCGAAGTAGTTGCAGTCGAAGCCGTTCTTGTGCGCGATATCTCTACACTTCATCAAGTGAAAGAGACCCCCGGGGGCTGGCTGGCCCACGTAGAGTCCAAACGCCAGCCTATACCTGTCCTGCGCTGTCCTGCACTATTTCCTGCGACACGCCAATCTAGCAAGGAAATTTCATCCAGGAACGCTTTTTCCCACAACCGGACAAGAATAAGCCACCGGTAGAGGCCGCGATATCTGCGCAGGGCGTCACGCTTTTCGAACAAGTGGCATCTGTTCGCTGTATTTTGAAACGGCCGCATCGCGAAACGGCTGTTTGCCCCGGGGTCGCGATTCATCCATCTCATTGGGACGAGTTGTCACTTTACTGCCGCAAAAGCAGTTCGCATAACACTGACCACCCAGCCCCTGTCCAGCCATTTATCTTCGTTGAGGTTTGCAAATCGAACAAATTGTCTCGACGTCTTCTACTTGGAAAATCTCGCCGGGTTTTCCGTGCAGGAACAGCGATTGCTGCTGGAAAAAGGAGGAGGAAGGCGCGCGAGCGAAGAGGGGCATCCGCTCGCCACAGTTCGACAAACCGACGCGGGGCCCGCGTCTGACGATAATTAGGACTGGCGCAGACTAGCGCCAGCCATTTTGACAGTAGGTAATCGAAATTCGCCATTGCCGATAAAATCACAGATTCTTCGGTTTCTCAAGAAACTTTCTTCCGTAGGGCGACTCTCTCTCCTTTCGAGTACGCCATGCCAGCAGAAAAGGTTGGCTTCGAAGTGTTAGCCGAAACTGTCGAGGCAATCGCACGCTATTATTATTAGGTTGTACCGCAAACTCCAATTCCGCGATTGTGTCCGCCCAGCGCAGCAGAGCCGCCAGTTACAAGAGGCAAAAATGTCACGAGAGAAAATTCCGTATGCGTTCCACCCGCGCAAAACATGCGCATTTGGTAGGCGTTGTGGCTGCGCTCGCCGTCCCCAACCGACAGGTGGAGTATGGCGAAAGTTCGGCGCCATAAGTACGGTGACATCCAAATGAGAAGGGTTTTTTTTTTTTGTCGCTTTAGTCGCTGCTGCTGACGCCGTCGTTTGTGCACCCTTTTAGGTAGCTGGGAGAAGCTGGAGATGCCCCCGGCTGGCCCGGTTCTCTGTTCTGGCGGACTGGGGCCTGTACGCGGTGTGTGTTAGTATTGTATTGCTACACTTTGCGGCCCGAAGATTGAGGCCTGGCCAGCCTCTCGCGCCGCTCAGCCCCCGTCTTCCCGCCGGCTTCCCAGCTCCCCAGCGGGGTCTCGCCGCTGGAAAATGGGCCCCGTCCTCCCTATGCGGCCCCCTCGGCCGTGAGTGTATTCGGTCGTGGATAGAAGGCCCGCGGGCCTCTTGGGTCGCTATACGAGCTCCACTGCGCGCGTTGCCAAGAATAATGGACTGGTAAGCTTCAAGCAGGAGAAGCTGCTCTTGGTTGTCGTCATCATTTTGCACTCGGGCCTCGTCTTACCTCAAGAAGGACCGCAGGTTTCGTCGGTCCTGCGAGCCCACTTACGTTGCCCACTCTTTGTAGATAAAGAACGATAGAGGGAATAGTGCGTAGAGAGAGAGAAGAGTGGGGCTTTTCTGCACGAGGCTTTTGTAGAGCCAAAGCGAGATATGGCTTTGACGAGAATCTGGGGGACCAGTACGCTCATGATGCATTCGAAACTGGGTCTGGAAGGAGCGGCGCAGCGGTTGGGGGTGGGAATGTATTGAAGGTTGGAATGTCCTGAAGGAGGAAGGAATCTGCAGACGCATAGACTTGGATTACTCTGGATTGCGTCGGACCCGTTTGCCGACAGTGCCCCGCGCCCACAGCAACGCTTCGACCCGAACAGGTTTTCGACGCGGGCCCACCGGCAGATTTGATCAGCCGGGGGAACAAGCACCGAACAACGGAGATTGAAAGCGGGGCCGAGATAAATACCGAGAAAAATTTTCGGGAAACTAGTACCGGAAGGGTCTAAGCCGTTAAGAGGTTGCCCGATTCGTGGAGAGGCGCGAAGGATCTACGGTCGCCCCCGTCTCGCTTTTTCCCACGTCTGACAGTTACCGAACTTAGTGTAGTACTGAGAGCGTAAGGCAGTTGTTGTTGTTTGAGACACAACCTTTCCGTCTGTCGAATCCGGTGTAATACAGAAACGGGCCGAGGCCAGCATAAAAAACAGCACAGGATGTGTGTTATACGTCTATTTGAAGAACATCATGCGCTTAACTCGTGGATGAACAAAAACGGCAATAGCACACTTCAGTTCTGTCACAGGCCGTCAGCCGTAGTGTCACGACATCGAGGAGTCATTCGACCCATTTTTCATTAAACGGTTATGAAAGGAAACTTTCTCCTTTGCTCGAGGAAGACGTTTCTTTTCGAGGAGACGAACAAAAACAATCGAGTCAAGGTCGCTCAATTAGCCTCCAGCCAAACACAAGCATTAAAATAAGGTTTTTCGTATTTATCCGAAACAAAACTTCTTCGGTAGATTTTGATCTTGTTTACACGACCGTCTGAGCACACCTTGTAATGGCCTGCTCAAGTAGGACAGAGTGCGACAGAACTCAACAACCTTCAAAACAGATCAGCTCTGTTATTCGGACGGACCTCGGGCATTTACTGCCCGATTTTTTAGGGCTGACCATCAGCCAACATTTGACGTCCATGGCAGCGTTTTTTGCACTACTTCGTAAGACGGACCACCCCATATAAATGCAAATGTGCACCGACGGAGATCGAACCCGTGCCACGTACGTGTCTCCTCCGGTCGCAAGATGCGTACGAGTACACCCGACTATCGAGCTCGACCTCGGATATTTACGTGTCGAACAAATCCGAACGAGCAAAATGAATATTCTGTCTTCTAAGAGAGATATCAGCCCTGAAAAGTGCTACCGCAAACCTGCCCCCGGCAGTTGGGCACACCGCCACCAGATCAGGAACTGTGGAACTCATCTAACTCGATCGAGGACATCACGGAAATCCGCCACTGCGAATAGTCAATTCATCAGGTTGGCTGTTGTACACTGATCTGTCCTGATCTCCGGACGCGGATGGATAAAGCGAATAATTAATAGAACTGCACTAAATAACGTAACACATCTAACTACCGCCGTCGGCCATCCTGTGAAAAACATTCTAGACCATGGTGGCCCATGCCTGTTCCTCTATGGAGACTTTTCAGAGTGATTTAGTTGACTGTGGTATCTAATGTGAAGTTCATGTTGCTACACAAATAACGACATATATGTGTGGACGACATATATGTTTGCACGCATACGCGCTTAAGTTTTCTGCGTCCGAAAAAGCGGCCAGATGCTCAGTGATTATGCAACGGCCGTTAGCGCATTATTAAATCCGATAGAAGCTTCGTAACAAAAGGCGGAAAAGTGTACAAGGATGTACGTACCGGCGCCGAGGTCGAATCGCGCCCCGTTTTTCTTCTCCTGTTTAATCGTCGCGTGAGCGTTAAGGCACGCGTCGTGGGAGGACGCCATCGAGGTGAACGGTGCGGAAAGTATTTCTGTCCTGTGCGCGTACCAAAAGGATGTCGCTCTCATGCATGAAGAAGCCGTCAGAGGGTAGACAGTCTCGAAAAGAAAGTGCATTCCTGGCGACTCCGGTCGACCTGACATTTCCACGCTGTTCCTTTGCATTTTGCAGAGGCCCCCACTCGTTCGTTGGCCTCTACCGCGGTCTGCAAGTCACTGATAAAAATCGAACTTATTCTACCGACATGACATTGCCCTTGAAATCCCTGCACTGAGAATTGTAACGGGGATATTTCTGTTGCATGGCCTGCGTGTCTCAGACATCCTCTTCTGTCGTCGAAGGGCCTGAGTGGTTTGCCACCACGTCGGCTTCGCCGAAAAGCGCCATCGGCCCCTGTGCCTTTGGTTTCCGAAAATTTTCCTGTGTTCCGGGCGGAGAAGCTCGCCTCTTTCTTGCCCGATGCCATGCTAAGGACAAAACGTTTCGTGTGAGTGAGTTGCAGCGCAGGGGGACGCTCCGCGGAATGGTGGAAGATTCTATTCCCGGTGGAATATTCCCAGCTTGGCGGCATTTCCGGCCGTTCGGAGCCGCAGTTCGCGGACGTCGTGGCCGTAGCTATAATCGTCGAATGCGTCGATCTAACGCGTGATTCGTGTGGAAACTTAGCCAGTGGACAACGTTCGCTGGAAGGGATCCGACGTGGAGTTTGGCAGCTGTGTCTTTGACGTTAGAGCGGACTCGGAAAAATCTGATGTTTGTGCAAATTCAGACGAGGCCGAACTCCAGCTATGCGACTTGCGATTTCGTGGTGGATGGTGTCGCCGCGTCGTTCGTGTTTCTGGCGTAGCAACGTTCGACGCTAATGTCAATTCTATATTGATAGCCTTGTAGAAGAAGTCCTTGAATCAAGGAGGAATACGGTATCAGGGGTATATTTCTGCTAAGCCGCAGCATTGGAAGGGGGGGAAACGCGCGCGGCTGCATCGGTGTCGTTTGCAGAAAAGCTACCCAGCTTTTCTGCAGTCTTCTACAAAAAAAAAAAGCCGTTCCTTGTGCATCGGCTTGTACCCCACTTGGGACGTAACGATGGCGTTTTGCTCAGCCAGACTCCTCCCGCAATGATGGATGAACTCCTATAAGAAACCTGCCGAAGCCAGACGTCCGTTAAACGTGCTTGTATAGACATCTTTAGCCAATTGGACGTCTGACCAATGCTTTCGAGGAGGACGGCGGTCGAAAGTGGACAAGCGGCGGTTCTACATGGGCCAATTTAATTGCCCAATTACTCGCGTCTTTAAGCGGGCTAGCCCGCAGTGGGTCGATAGTGCGCCCCCTGGGCAAGTTTCCTGTGAGTGCAACTGTGAGGCTCGGCCATCGGCGGCGGCGGCGGCGGCGGCGGCCTTGTTTGTTTGGCCTCGAGCTCGGCTGATTTAGAGGCTACATAAAGTCTGTTCTCCAATCCGACCAGCCCTTCCTGAGCTACGCTATTTTGATACTACTGTTCATTCTGGCTCGATGGCCAGAACGTGCCCCTGAGTCAGGTTGCGGCGCGCCTACATTTTCTTCTATTGAATCTCTCCGTTGGCAGAGAGCTTTTTCTTAGACCTAAGTTTCTCGTAGACACTCACCAAGCCTTCGACTAGATTGGCTATTTTTACGTCGTCCGCTAGTCTCGCCTCTTTATCTCTATCGCTTGGCCTTTCGTTGTTGGCGACCTCTCCTGTTTCGCTTATCATGACTGTCTCACAACTACTCTGCCACTAGACTCTGCATGCATGGGACGTTTATCTGCGCGCTTGTGTGTGTGTGTATGTGTGTGTTATTCGAGTTTTTTAGTTACGCGCAAAGCCTTACCACAGTTCCTTCCCATCCTGTTGCAACCATTGCAACTACCGGCTAAGAAACTACTCTACCCAGTTAATTGTGGATGTCTGATATCTACTCGTAAGCCATCGTCGCCGCCGCCGCCACCGTTGCTGCTGTTGTTGTCGATCTGTTTCCTCTTTCCCCCCCCTTTCCTTTGTTACTCCACGCCTTTCTCTTTCTGTCTGTCTATATCTTGTGGTGCAGGTTAGACTGGTTGGGAAGGCCCTGGAGGCCTTGAGCCCTCTTCATCCCTTCGATGTCCCCACGCCCCATTCCGCTTCTTCCCGCGATAAACGTGATCTCATCTCTCTAGACGGCCGCTCTATTCGTCGTCGACGATGGCTGAAGTCGGCGGTCGGGGAAATGCCAACGGACCTCCTCCGACCGCCGACTTCGTCACTGCCTTTGGGAGGCCTGTGAACAGGACAACGGAGTCACGACATCTGCCCGACCCGATAAACGCGGATGGCCTAATCTTGATGGTGGTACTTGCCAGTGTCCTGAACGCGACAAGCATGAGGACGCTTTGGGGAAATAGAAGCAGATACAGCCGGAGACGGATGGCATTGTACAGCCATGACGTGGCAGGACAACTGTAGGATTTCGCTTCAGGCAGGGAAATGCAGAGATTCTGGGGGATGTGCAGGGTCAGGGACCCAAACTGGGAAGAGGTTGCAGGCATCAGGGCTTAAAGCAGGCCCCCGTAACAGAAGGGGCGGATGAGTGGTGGCAACATGTTGGACAGCCGAGGGGAGTGCTTAGGGTCTGCGCAGGGAGTTAAAGAAGCGCCGGGGTGTATTTAGTCGGAGAGCGGGAAAAGCTGTCGAAGATAACAGCCGACCGAGCAGTACACATAGGCCTGCAAATGCTACGAAAAGGGGAAGAGTGAAGAAGCTTTAGAATTAAATCTGCTAGAGAGTGACTGGAGGCTAACTGCTCGTGCAAGACCTAGGTAAAGTTTGCTCCAGTGGCGACGGAAGGGCAGGCCCGCGGATGGATGCAAGGGACGATTTTATCTTCACCGGTAGATTTCCCTCTGGTTATCTAGTCTCGGGGGCTTTGGGTTTTATTTGCCCCCACTCCCCGCCCGGCTCCGCTTGTGCATGTCGATGGAGCAGACCGCAACTACTTGCGCAAGCTCCTTGGAAGAGATACGAGGACGCGTAACGAATTTCGATTCATATGAGCAAATGAAATTGTTCCCGTTGAGGAACTCGAGGAGATTTCCAGGCCAGCGTTTGTCAGCCTGGGTGCGTATATAAACATATATATATATATATATATATATATATATATATAT
>MNPL01019304.1:0-10091 GCA_002081605.1 Tropilaelaps mercedesae
CATATATATATATATATATATATATATATATATATTGTTATTTTTTTCTGATAGTATGTGTATATGTGATGCTCATCATTCTATAGCCTAGTTCAAGCTTCTTAACTAATTTGTCATTTATGCGGTCAGGTGAGCAAGTGATGCAATGGCTAAAGGAACAGGAATGGGGCATGATGCTGCTAGATGAAGTGCACACGATTCCCGCTAGAATGTTTCGTCGAGTGCTCACCCTTGTGCAGGCTCACTGTAAACTCGGGCTAACTGCTACATTAGTGCGAGAAGATGACAAAATTGCCGACCTCAATTTTCTTATCGGGCCAAAGATATACGAAGCGAATTGGTTGGAGCTCCAAAAAGCGGGCTACATTGCCAAAGTAGCCTGTTCTGAAGTTTGGTGCCCAATGACTCCAGAATTTTATCGCGAGTACTTATCGGCACGATCCGCAAAGAAGTGTTTATTGTTTGTCATGAACCCAAACAAGTTTCAAATTTGCCAATACCTTATCCAATACCATGAGCGGCGTAAGGATAAGATTATAGTTTTTTCCGACAACGTTTTCGCGTTAAAACATTATGCCGAGAAGTTGCGAAAGCCTTTTATTTTTGGACCTACCTCTCAGGCCGAACGTATGCAGATCTTGCAAAACTTTAAATACAACCCCCTTGTGAACACTATTTTCGTATCGAAAGTGGCCGATACGAGCTTTGATCTTCCAGAGGCTAATGTACTCATCCAGATCTCAGCCCACGGTGGTTCGCGTAGGCAAGAAGCTCAACGACTTGGTAAGCATCCTTTTGTGTAGTAAAATTTCACATATGTGACAACAATAGCTAACTTTAGTTTTTTTTGCATTAAGTGACGGACAAACGCGACCCTAAGGACAAAGTTTACCGCATAATACCGGAGTTACCGCATTACTTCAGCTAGTTTCGTTTACGAATCTCCGAGTCAACCGGTTGAGGTCTCAGATCCTTTCCTATCCTTCCTTTTCCTCCCGTATTGTCGAACCTATTTCGTCTCTGCCACCCCTTCTCCTGTTTTGCTTTTTTATTCCCGTAAAACCAATACTACCGCCTTTTTCTATTATTAATATATAATTACGGTGGCCATGACGCGATAACACTTGAGCTGTCCAGTCGCTGAATTTTATCTCCCATCTTTTTGGGGCCGATTGAGAAGACCTCTTATTGGCAAGCTCAGTTTTACATATAACCACCAAATATACAGATTGAATTATTCCCTGGCCTAGAGCACATCGCACGCTATATGCATCCCTTCGGTGAGTCATCAGCCTGAGTTCAATTTAATTCAAATTAAATTTCTTAAGCCTGGGTACTAGAATTACGCTTGCGCTACAGCTGCCTCTCCAGTCTCCAAGGTTTCCTTAGGTTTTAGAATGCTTTCTGACATTTTGGCCGTTGCATTTCAGCTATACTCCTCTCGGAGCATCAGTTCCACGCGGGTCCCCGGCGTCACCATCTCCACTCCGAGAGTATTTGTCAGTTGTCGCCTTTCATTTCCAAAGCGCGCACATTCGAACATCGTAAGCTCGGCCGTCTCCTCGGAACAACTTTTCGAATCCGGTAGAGGAAGGCCCGGAGGCAGCCATGGCCACTCAGAATCTGTGTTAGGCGGTGCGTTGTTTGGCCGTAACCGCGCTGGTACCACTGGCGTAGATTTGAGATCAGGCGCCCCGTTCACTTTCCATCGTCATTTGGATTCAGTTTGGGCCCTTCTTTTTCGTTCAAGTCAATCGCTTCTTCAGCCCTTCCCTGTCGAAGTCTTCAGATCTTGGCGTGTTTAGCGCTGATGTTCTTCCACGTAGCTCTAGCCAGCACAAATGCCGCATTGCTACTCACGGTCCGAAATGCTCTCGAAGACAGCAGCGTTGCTCGTCGCTGCACACTGCGAACCTTTTGACGAGTGCTTTCACAACCTCGTGACAAAGCCGTGGGTCCCTACACCGGTGCCGCGTATAGCACGATAGAGTCAACCACGGTGGCCAGTAGTCCGAACCTGGGGAGCACTCGTGCAAGGTTATATATTACTTTCTTTGCCTTAATCGAAACTCTGTGTACGTGTTCCACGAAGGCCATACCTTCGCCCAGTACTACGCCGAGATAACCAACGGTCCTTTCCATGTGGGCTACCACATGACCGTTGTGGCGTATAGCTAGTTTTCTCATTTCTTTTTCTCCCCTTAAGCAGCGCAGCTTCCGTTTTGTGACTAGCTAGCTGAAGCTAATTCCGTTTTAACCACTGGCTGACTTGCGTCATAGCCATTTTCGCTTTTTGCTCTAGATCTTCAGCCGTCCTACCCTTTATAATCAGTGTGAGGTCGTCGGCATGCGCAACTGCAAGTGCCTCCGGCGGGAGGTAAACCAGCTATAGCACGCCGTCATTCGCCAGGTTGCACAGGACTGGGACCCAGGGACCGAATCCTGTGGTACACTGGCGGCAATTTTCTTTTCTCATCCTTCGATATGCCAGGCATTTACGCGATTGCTGATAGCTGTCGATCACGCGTTGCAGTTATAGCAATACTCCTTTTTCCTGGAGGGTATCCTTAATCAGCAGTGAGCTGAACGCACCTAATGTCGAGCAAGATCGCCAGAACTGCTCCTCTGGCTTTGATGGATTTACTCCGCTCATTTTCGGCCACCTTTAGCACCCGCTCAATGGCTATCTATTAGAGCTGACCTGCCACGCCGAAAGCCGTACTGTTCGTCGGAGAGGAACCTCTTTCCTCAAGCTCCTTGTGATGATGTCCTTTCGAAGATCTTTCTTACCGTGCTGAGGAGGCAGATAGGTTCGAGAGAGGAAAGATCCCCAGCGGGCTTGCTGGGCTTCGGGATGAGTGCAACCCTGGCCCGCTTTCACTCCTCCGAAAATTTACGTTTCTCAAAGTCCGATCTGCCACCCCCCTAGGTAGTCACCAGCCTCTACGCCGAGCTTAATAACAGACGCTGGTATCAGATCTGAATCCGGCGCTGCGCTGCTGTCCTTTTTCCTTATCGTAGAGAAATTGAAGAGACCACGCTCGCGTAGTCATTAGCGTGATCTCTTGAATCGTGACCGGAAATGGAGTAGAGATGTTCTACCATGTCCTCGGCGGCTCCCAGCCATGTTAGCAAAGAGTCTAGCTATGGGTTCGTTCTGAGATTCGTCGCTGGAACGCATGTGGGGAATTGGGTTCACTACTTTTAGTTTTCCTGTAGCGATCTTATAACCCAGGCCCCGGGGGTTAGTTTCAACCTTTTCGCACAACGCCTCTCAGGCTCTCCTTAACTATTTCTGATAAGCTATTTAAGGCCCCTCCGCGCCGACCTGAGCTGCTCCAGGGGTGCCGCAGGGCTATTCTGCCCTTTGAAACTTGACTTGGGACTAGATATAAAAGAGGTCGGTGGAACGGTATAGCTTGTATGTGCGGCTGATTTAGCTCTGGTGGTCGAGGGCCGAACTATGGAGATTCTGAGGAGTATGCCGAAAAAGCGTTAAAGTGGCAAAGTGAATGGAAGGTCACCAAGTGCGCGCTGGCAGGAACTTAGGCAGTATTTTTCACAGGTTAAAAGGGAGTGGGCGAACTTGTTCTAGATTTTGAATTATATAATATTCGACCCAAAAATTGCATAAGAGTTCAATTAAATTAACGGCTAACAGAGGCGCAGCAAGTGATGTAAGTGGCTGTTCGAAATTCTCGCGAGACCTAGTCAAAGTGCTTCGACTTACTAATATTGCAATTGTTTTTTAGTTTCGAGACAAACTCATAATTGTTAATTATGAGTTTGTCCCGTAAAAAATACCTTATTTAATAATACCAATATTTATTGTATCTAACATCTAATGCGGCGGGATTGATTGACTTTAAGAACGAATTACTATAGAAGTCGATTCCGGATCATACCTAACTAAGCCTATTTATTCGTTGATTAATTTAGCTAAAATAATTATGCACATGATCTTACACCGCCCTTCAATCAATGACTCCGTTACCTTATCTGTAGTCCTTCTACATTCGCTGAGCAATAAGGCCGCTTGGTAATGTTTGAGGATCTGAAAATATTGTCTTGTACTATATATTCTAGAGAGTCTGCGGTTTGTAGCTATATCGGATGTTCTGCATAAATGTCAATTTTGTTTGCTCATCAGCCTTTTAATACGTGTGGAGATTTAACTCGCTGCTCACCAAAGATTCCCGACTTCTGCAGTAAGTTCGCATGGCGGTTGCAACGCAATGTAGAAAATTAAGCTTGATTTGTAGGTAATTTGTCTCTCGCACAATATGGTGGGCCAATAAAATACGTAGTTATAAGGACAGGATGTAGACGTGTGATGACAATATAAGGGTGGTCCGAAAATTGCACACAGTTAAACGTTCATAAAATCGCTCTCGGTTAAAACTTTCAACCGTATTTATTTTTTAAATCTTCAGTGAAAAAATGTTTAAACAATCCCATACGGACCACTTAAAATTGAAACAACTTGCACGTGAGGATGTATCGACGGTTCGTTGAACCCGTGAAGATTCTCATGGTTCAGGTGCGACGGTATTATTTAATTATGCCTTCTTGTGAAGACCGTTTTGATTGCTATTCATGTAGTTTTTAGCGGACGAAAACTTTTAAGCGGTTAATTTTACTTAACGAATTACATCAGCTTTTTAATAAAACAACAAGGAATAAATAAAATCACTACTACAAGTGATTTTATAAATGTTTGAAAAATACCTTACTTTAATGACCTGTTTCGAGGTAACGCGTGCCACAAATGCTTTCCAGGGCGAATCTTGCGTGCAAAGAAAGGCGCTTGTAACGCCTTCTTCTACTCTCTTGTTTCTCAAGACACAATGGAAATGCATTTCTCTCGCAAAAGACAACGTTTTTTAGTAAATCAAGGATACAGCTATAAGGTGATCACAGAGCTGGAGGGTTTCCATGATGAAGAAGGAATTCTCTACAGAAACAAGCAGGAGCAACTGAGACTGCTTGCACAGGTGAGTCGTTTCTCTCAGTAAGCACGGAATAATAGTTGGAAAAGTTTACAAATGTCATATCCGTTTTTCAGCTATTTTGCATTATCAAAAAACAACTATATAATTTCTTAAAAAAATTTATAGAGCAAGTGGTATATGTTAGCTGAGAGAGGTATTTTACAAATTTTATATTTGAGAAGTGATTTCATTTAAGCTAGCCGAAAGCCTACATCAATTAATCCCAAAATCCTGGAGCTAGATGAATTTGGAATTCCTCTTTAATGGCGATTGATGGAGTAGAGTACACTTCGTGGAAGTCATTCAAAATAACTCAACAATTTTGTTATTCTAAGGAAGGCAAAAAATTTGCTGAGCTTCTGTATTATAATATTTGCCTCTCACGAAAATAGTGCAACCGGAAGAAAATTTCAGGTTTGACAATGTTCTACTGAAAAATCAAGTCTGTCTTACTAGCTATCATCGAAATGTTAAATCTAAGCAGAGTACCCTCTGGTAAGATTATTTAGGCTAAGTGAGCAGATAAGAAAATCTATGTTGATTTTTTTGTCAGTATTGAGCGCCATTAGAGAATCATTACATGAGTGATCGAAAAAGAATGTGCAGAACGACTAATGTGATTAGCTTCGTATAGTATCTAAAAATTGAAAGACAAAAGTCGAACATTATTTTCGGACATCTATCGGAGGACGGCTCGTAACAGTATTCAGCAAATCGCACAAATCGAAATAAACAAAAGCCAGGTGGCTATATAATGCCATATTTAGCACATAATTAGCTGATTAGGATTTTTTACTAAAACCAGATAGCTTACGGCCAGAAAATGGAAAGAAGCACACCAGGTTTTGTTGTCGGTCAGCTTTTTTCCATAATTTCAGCCGTTTATTTCCTCAGTTTTATTCAATGAACAATTGCAATTAAGGGAATTAGCAAGCCGTACGTACTGAAATAATCCCATTCCGCGCAGGTTTTCGCAAACTTGGGCTTGTCGTTAAAGGGCACTGGTCAGGTACAATTTGAAATATTCTTTGCCAGTGTGTTATGGGTGCTTACATTGCGAATCCGCAGTGTGTAACAACATGTTCCAAAAACTTTTCTAAGCTTTCTTTTTCGCGTTCCAGGCATTTCAAATATCTAATTGCTTACCGGTCTGTTATTATATGGGGCGGTCGAATAAAACATTAGTTCCAGCATTGTTTTTTAGTAGTAACGAATAAACCTAATCTTACTACAATACAATTTAGTATTTCGTGTTTCTATATATAGCCACATACTGTTTTTATAATACATAATGTTTTTATATATACATACTGTTTTTTACTAATTTTTTTAGCAGGTACAATTTCTGACAACGTATCCTACAAAAAGGTTCTGCATAAAAGATGCTGTTTACTTACTGATTAAATTAGTATAGAGCCTATTTTGCAACATATTACATAAAATTTATTCTATGTTTTCCCTAAAGGTGGATTTAGTTCTTAGTCGATAGTGTTTACGATCAAATTGTATATAAACTATAATCGAAATATCTCAAGATATTGCGGTAGCGGATGTTTAATTCCAGGTGATGCAAGCCGGCGATCAGGATGAAGACGAAGGTATTCCCAGTGACTCACCATTCGCGATGAAAACTCATAAGAGGATAGGAAATGCGGCCTCATTATCAGGAGCTGACACCGGCGACATGTATGCCGAAATGCGAAGGTCTGTTAAGAGCGATATGAACAGACACCCCCTCTTTAAGCGTTTCAAGGCCATTGGAAAATAGCCTTATCTTAGACATATCTTAGATTAAAAAATGTTCATATTACGTATTGTTCAGCAAAATAACTCTTCGGTTCTGGTACGCGATCCGTTCCAGGAGAAGTATATTGTTATAAAAATGGCAGTGTGACATACCTAAATAAACTCTTTTCTGTGCGAAAAACAGGCTTAGAGCATGACAAACTGACACGCAATATTATTATAAAGCTCTAGAACCCAAAAAGCGTTACCTTAGTTGGACTGATGCCATAGGCAGTTCTTTAGCTATACGCATGGAAGCAACAACGAGCATTTTCTATTTTTGTTCCAAACAAAATATTTATATGATTTATTTTATTTAGTCATCTTTGCCGTAATTATACAATGACATCTGTGCTTAATTGTGCTATGTACTCACCATCAGGCTAAAACCATATAAGTTTAATTTTCGCCGCCTGTGAGTAAAAACAACTTTTCTGTAAGTAGATCAGAATTAGAGGGCATCGATCTTAACCTCCATTATACGAGTATTAACTAGCTTTATTGATCTTTAAAAGTATTAGCTCTGCTAGAAAAAATTGTGAAGAAAAAACAAACAGTAAATATAAAACAGCGAATTGGTAAACGAAGTCGTCATCTTAGATCAAGTAGAAAATATTTTAAATTTTAATAATGATAACAAAATCCATTGTTTAGGCTTTAAAAAGGGTGATGCATGTATAGTCACTTATAGATAGACGTTAGCCAAGTTGAGACCTACTGTAGAAAGATAGTTTTAACTGCGCTTTTTATCTTTACATTTAACTCGGTTTTGTGCGTGTGTTCCTCATTTTCTCTTGGCTTATTGCGCTTTAGTTCAGTTAATGTGGTTTTCCTATATTACGCCCTGTCTTTACTACTCGCACGGTACGTACTTCCGATATGTACGTTTGTACATCTCCCGTCATTACGTCAGCTGCACGTGTAGCCTCCATTGATTCTTAAACCTTCGCTGATTGTGTTTCATTGTGAAATTCAAATGTTCCATAAGCCTCCCACCTTATCCTTTATACTTGTCATAAATCAGTCATCACCACTAGTTGTGCCGTCAAACTGCATGGCAATATTACTAAAAGACATTTCGTCCTATCTCGAATTGTACTAAAAAAATGCAGCAAACATATTGTTCTCTAATTTTGATCGAGATTCCTTATGATAATTCCCCGAATGGTGAGTTGCTGACAGAATATATCACAAATAGAAGAACTCAAGGAGAACTATATAATCATTATTTTTTTGATTTTGTTTTCAACAAGCCACCAAATCTCCGATTTATTGGAAACGTGAGAAATAAAAGTAGAATTGCAAAAATATCGTTTGTGCATTGCTTTAACCACCAAATGGTCGAAAATGTAAACAACACTTTCGAGGGACTTTCATGTATTGCACTTTTCTATATGATGGTGATAGATAGCAAAGTTTCAATTAAGTCAAATTATCATTCTGGTCACTAAACCAGCTGCGTCTTGGGCTGTATCGACGCTTATGTGTCGTATTCACTTAATATCTGGGTAGAAAGCGTATGCTTAGTATTAATTCAAGAACAAACAAGATGTATCGCAAAAAACTACTCATTAAGTCGCAGTTGGATACAGTTTCCATCTCTGAAAATCACATTACAGTATATAAAGGTGGTCTTGTATATTTAATTTGGGTGTTCAAACAATACCGTTCGAAATTATGATCAATACTATCACCAAACCTTCTTTTGAGATATTTCTTTATTTATTATGTAAAATAACTCTCTTCTTGTCATTATAAACCTTATTAATAATATTTATATCCTGAGGTGCGCCTAATCTCACCTATGGTTATGATGGCAATAATTCTTATTTTTATTCTATATTGGTTATGATAGCAATAATTCTTATTTTTTAATCTATATTATGTTATACACAAATGGGACTCCAGGCTGCCACTAGTCACCGGCAGTTCGTTTTGCAGCTAAGTGAAGTATGACATCTTGTATCCAAGAAGTGAAACTGTCACATATCATCCGCAGTTTTTTTCGTTACATTTGTCTTTAGAAATAATGCACACAGTTTGCTACGAGAAGAGCATGAAACTGAGTTGTGACCTATAATGTCATGTTAATAATGAACGGCAAGTGGCTTGATATATATCGTCTGCTTTACGAAATTATAATTTTAACGGCATACAGTCCTCGACAGACAAATGTGGCTTTTTCATTCATTTATTTGCACATGATGCAGCCTTCATAATCCTCATAGTGTATAAAGGGACTGAAATTTAGCTAACACAAATTTTGCTAGTAATTAAAGATCCTAGCCACGTTCTAGCATGACCTCCGTCATTTACTTTCAGTTTAAAGCCGTAGGTGGAACTAATAACATCAATGGTTCGAAAAGAGTCTTAGGTCGTGTTAGAACAAAACTCGTAATGCAGACAAGACAGATATTCTTTTCTTGATCGAACGCTAATACTCGAGAGTAAGTTAGTAGGTGGAAGGGACATACTTTGGCACATGATTTTCGTATGGATTCTGTTAGCTGCTGTAGGTCGTCCGATTTGACCGAATTCAGCCTCATATTTTAAATCCATAGTCTTTAAGTTTTAGGAATTTTTCCATAAACTAGATTAAAATAATATTTGGAAAAGGTTCTATGATTCCATGTAACATGCATTCATTGGCATAGTATACATACTCAGGCGCTTACAAAAATCAGCATCGATCATCACTAAGCTAGATTGTACCTCTTTGTTTCAACCTCTTTGGGTTTATCGTCTGTATGCTGATGCTACTCTTGCCTTTCAGTTTACTACTATTTATGTTATCGCAACCCAATTTACGACATCTTGTATCAAGCACATGAATTTTTACGTAGAAACCGTATTCTTCGCATTACAAATCTATCTTGCTATAGATATATGAGGTGCTTAGTGAGCCACGTTAGGGTTCCAAGAGTTCATAAAAGTAAGCATTGTCGACATATTTCACCATCCTCTTCTTCACTGCAAAACATAAGTGACTAAATTGTTCTTTGTATTTTTAACCCGTTATTTTAAGAATTGGTCGACTCTTGTATTATTCAGTAACAGACTGGACCCTATTTAAAAAAAAATAGCGGGAACCCATTGTAATTTTAACAAATGTTGGTTACTGCAGTTTTGTAAAGAAAAGTGAACGATCTCGACCACCTGTTTACTATGGTCGCCCTTCAGTGTTTAAAATCCTGATCTCCATACACAAACAACTATATATATATATATATATATATATATACCGAACTTAAAAACATAGTTGATTATTTAAGGATTCGCAGATATATATATATATATATATATATATATATATAT
>MNPL01019313.1:9765-45993 GCA_002081605.1 Tropilaelaps mercedesae
CAAATCCTAGAACAAGATTTTCATTTAATTAGTCTGCGTTCTTCTAAATGCTATCTCTCAAAGCGCCACTACGATGAACGTGTAACAACGCTGTAGCGGCCTATTTAGGGACCAAGTTTAGAGTCCAATCGTGATGCTTGATCCGAAAGATGCATTTAAAATCCCTCCATCTACACCGCAGTTGGAGACAAAAATGGTCATAACTTTAGGTGTGAGCCCCTATTGGGATCACGTGAATGACACGGTTAAGAAAATCGTAATCGAATCGCCGGCAACTACAAAGGATTATATCTAGTTTATCATTATATCTAAAAAAAAATAATTTTTTTCAAGCAGACCATCAGCCAACATTTAACGTCCACGGTAGCAGTTTTGACGGACTCCATATAAATGTAAATGTGCACCAACGGAGATCGAACCCGTGCACCTACGTGTCTCCTCCAGTCGCAAGGCGCATACGAATGCACCAAGCCCACCGAGCTCGTTATCACCGATTATCATTATATCCAGCTTTTCTGCACATGACTCACGCCGCTCGTCGTTTACTGTCAATAGCGTCTGAGTAATTTTCTGCGGAATAGAGTTTACTCGCATACATTTCAGTTCTCTATTGATTGTCTTGTATGTTTGTTGTTGCTGCTCATTCCACTGATGAAAAATCTCCGTTCCCACACATGACGACAGAACTACGACATCGAAACAGGCAACAGCCTTCAAGAGTTGACTACCTGATTGAAAGAGACTGTTCCTTCCACTTGCCCTCAGCTCTTTCTCGTGATGGAGTTAGACAAGCAGAAGGATTTTGTCACAATAAAGTACTAAAAGAACAGGGGAACATCAGAGCAGATGTGGCCAGCGGACAAAGCAGGCTCATTGCTGAGACTCAGCGTTGCGCGCTAACCTCACCCACTTCGTTCGCTTCACGGCGATGTCTAACATCGCAACCAACAGTTCTTACAGCAAGGGGCCAGACCAAGCCTTTTCGGATGCTATCGCAAAATTTCGGGGGACAACGCTCAATTTAAATTTCAGAGGAAATTAATACGATTCAATTAATCGAGTGATTGGTAGAGTCACTAGGGTAAGCCGGTGAGTGCAAATGAAAGATGAGCAACATTGCTTTCATAGCATAAACAGACATGCTGAAAAAGAAGCTGGAAAGATCAAGGGCTACCGAGGTTATTGAAGGCTTAATTTATTTGTATGTATTTTTGACGTTAACTTATCCTTGGCTTGTACGCTAGCGTGACACAGTGTGACCAGTTTCTCCAAGCAGTGGACAAGCTTTCCCATATCATGGCTAGCAATGCCTGTGGGTGCCCTTGCTCGCATCTTTTCAGATAGTCCGTCGCCTGGTAATGAGAGGCCACTAAGGGCCTTACGCTCCACGAGGAACCAGCTTCCGCCTGGTATACTTCTTGTCCGCCGTCGTCCGTGCGTCCACCCTGTCGGCGACAAACCCTCGCCATTAAGGGAATGCCACAAGAGATGAATGCCCTCGTTAAGCTTCTCCACGCCCCGATCCTTCGTTGTGATGCTTTCTTTCGAGCAGACTGGAACCGCCAACGACGACCCCGCATCGTCTGCGCGAGTGTCCGCCATGGACCGATTTTACAAAAGACGGCTTGCTTCCCACTCAGGTCTTCACACATATAAGAGATTGCGACGTTCAGGAGTCCCGAAGTACCTGAGGCTAAAAGGGGCATGGAGCATGGTCGAGAAAGCTGGTCCTCAAGTAGCGCCACTCCGGCATATTGATGTTGCTACACTGGATGTTGTTCCTTTGTAAACGCTCGACCGTAAGAGCTGAATACGCATTGCCAATGAGACCCTGTTTCCATTTGATGCTCGTCCTGCTCCTCCAACCTCAATCGAGAGTCTCAAGGGAGCACCAACAGTGTAACGTAACAGCGACAGGACAGTAAAGCAAGCACACTTGCACTGAAAATGGTGCAAGAACGCTAACTCGGAATCTTCGGACAGGACTATGTGACGGTGGTGCCGGGATTTAGTCTGTTCCGTTTCGGCCTAATTTTAGCGTTTTCACTTCACTGAATACAATAATTTACCACGGCATGCGCATATGTGGAATGCATCAGGCCTTTAGCTATGGCCTCGTTTCTGGTCTAGCTACTGGAACATTGGTTATATGGCGAACAATAAGCAGGCATGGAAATGCATTGTTCTTGTTAGTGCTTCCTATTGTTTAAGACAACAACGCGCGTCAGAAAGTGGAACAAGGTACTTTACGGAGTTTAGCAAATTGAGCAGCCTCTGCTGTGTTAACTCTTGACACGAAGACATTTGAAGGTCACCGTGCGGGCCAGCAATTCGCCTCACTTTTGGCAAGCTATTTCATTTTTGGCGAACGGACAGGCGACCATGGCGCCATTGCTAGGCAGGGTTGGATTGTTGTGACATCGGGACACTTGATCACAATTGCGGAATTGCCTTGTTCGCTCCAGTAAGCAACCTCACGCCTTGCGACGGCTAGCAAAGGGTCTTCTCCTAGCAGGGACAAAGGTTTTGAGTCGACGAGGCCGTACAGTGAGAAGCAATGGGAAAAAGAGTGTCGAAAGTATTGGGTGTCTAAATCAGATCGTTCTCTCCCGCTCCTCGTTCCTGATCTCCTTATTGCTCAGCTGGCCAAACCTGCGGGTGAGGCCGATGTTCTTGTGAAGTGAACGGATGACGACAGGCAATGGCCACCACGAACGACTTCCGCGCAAAAAATATTCTTAGTACAGAAAAAAAACTGGAGCGAGAGGTAAAGAGCGAAATACACAGAAGATAGGTACCACACAGCCTGCAAACAATAAGAGTTAAGCTTAAATGGCAGGTGCCGCCATGGCGCGCCATCCATCAGGATGAGGGTAGAGCCAACAGTGGTACTAACAGCAACTTCACAACTACCATTAAGACGTCGTGCCTGGTGGCTGCTGCGCATTAGGGAAATCGAGAGAAGACCTATCTGTAAATTCAGACATCCTCACATCCTGTACAATAGATGCCTCTGCGAATATCTATGAGCTCTCACCATATATATGGGATAGTTAGCTTCGGCTGCAGACACAGCTGCTATGAACATATATAAGAACCTTGCTTTTCTTCATTTTCTTTTCATCGAAAGAGTGTGGTTCTGAAAAGAACAGGAGTGACGGCGATGAAATTGCTATGAGAGGATAGAGAGATAAAGTGGGGCAGTTTGGATCGATGCCCGCCTATTTTCAGATGTAGAGGAGAGTTGTGTCCAAGAACGCTTATCTCGTTGAGCTCAGGCAAAGGCCGAGAGAGCCCTACGCAATCAACGAGTAACCACGAGCTACGCCACACCCACTGTCATGATACGGAGGGACGACCGAGACTTCATCGACTGATAGTTCCCAAGTGTGTATCGATAAAATGTGACCAGATTAGTGCAGCTGCACAATGAACCTAGCCAAGCAGTTTATTCGAAAGTAGAAGGCTCTCAACCTATTAAGCCGCACAGAGATCTGTTTTGCTTTACTGTGAGGGAACCCTGGAAGTGTTGATATTTCCTCCAGGAGTTTCCGAAGAACCCGGTCACGACGTTCCTACAGTCGCACGATAAGAGAAGATAGTCTATAATTTGATACCCTTCCGTTCTGTGCAAGTAAGCATCTTCCGCTTGTTTCTGCTACCCGACACATTGATGCTATAATTCATGGTCTATACGGATGAACGAAGAAGAAAAAGAAGAATGTAGTTGATTCGGCGTCTGGTTGACGTGAGGCGCAACGGTCATTCGGTCTGGATCAACTTTTAGTGGCAACGCACGGATAAAAGCAAGCAGTGTTGTTTGTATCTCACGATGGACGGGTCAGTAAGGGCGATTGCACATAAATTCTTGAGAGTACTATGAAATAACCCATCTACACACCATCAATTTTCTTTGGATATGTTCATATCGAGTTGTTTCAGAGTTGCATTAAGGTCGGCACTCAAAATGTCTACGTGTACACTAGGGGCTAATTCACTGGGCTACAGGAATGTGGTTCTATTTTGTGGTTCTAGAACTTTGACGTTAGCCCAAAAGATCTAAATGCTATATAAAGTCACAGCTTAGCAATATTTATGAATTTATCGAGTTCAGGCGCGATCTTACGATGTGGCTATATGATAGGCGTAATAATTTTGAGAGTTGCAACGCTCAGTTGGGTCTCCGTGAAAAAGTAGCCTACAAGGAAACTGGTATTGAAGGATCCCTTATATCAAAAAGAAATAATAATGTATCCATCTGTGATTTACCCATACCGATCTACCCATCCTCTTCGTGTGAAAAACTTTGGAATCGCAGAAAAATACTGATATCATATATGCATTGGAAATAATAATAGGCGGTTAATATAAACAGTATGTGCAGTTCCTTGAGCAGTTGTTCTCTCACTCAAATAGCTTTTCTCTAGCTGACTACATGCAATGGCTTATTCTATTCGATGCGTCGTTGAAACAGGATGTAATGCCCCATTCTATTTTCAACCGTCTTTCTTCTACCGCTTTTGCCAACGGCTGAATAGCGTTCCTCAGCTAACGTTTCCTTTGATTCCGTTGTACGCTATTGATCCAGCCTTTAGCCAGCTTGGACCAACTTCGACACTTTGCGCAGCCAGTCGAGCCATACGGCTCCCAAAGGAAGTGAAATAGGGAATTGACCCCTCTGTCTGTGCCTTGGCTTTTTGGCAGAATCGACCACCCTTGTGTTCAGTCATGTCAATGGCCCGTTTGTAGAATACCTTAGTTGTACTACACAAAGTTGGGGCACGGAAGGATACCAAAGGCTAAGAAAGGCATTTCACACAATGGTCAGCCGACGCCCCGACTTGGGTCTCGGCTGACTAGCCAAATTCGTATGATCAAACCTAACCTGTCAACCCCATAGTAGCTGGCGATTCACTACCACTATACTATAGTACAAGTCTATGTATGGCAACGGCGTTTGGCTTGTAAGGTAGGTTCTTGGTTGTGAATGTTTTCTCGCATAAAGATTATGCGCGTCTTGGCTAGTATCTGAATAAATAGAGTTAGAAGCACCATGCATATTTGTTATATGACAATTAAATCTTTCAGTTAAAAAATGTCATATAAAGGTCCATTCCATATTATGGAGCTGTCGAATTAACACTGTACAACAGCAAGATCAAATTGTAGTAGTAATACGGTAAAAGGAAATACTTTAAGCAATAACAATTTGCTACAATCAGCAATGTTAATTAGTGTAACAGCAATTAGAGTTATCGCCACCATGACCATAACCTGATCCATTTAAACTAGATAATGCATTCGGTCAGACCCAACAAAGGGAACACAATCCACTCCGGAATTGTTCAAATTCCCTTCACCTCAACATCTCAACCAAAGTTATTGTTTTAGTTCTTAGCAATTTATATCTTATCGTTGTTTTCAGTGTCTCAAACCAGCTCCATTAGACATATCTTCCTTGACAGATATCAACAAATCCAAAAGCAGAAATATTCACTATCGATATGGCCATCTATCGGCCTTGCGATATCTTCTTCGGAAAGTGCGTCCTCTCAAGTTAGTTCCTGTGCGTCGAATCGGACAAAGAAATACGGCGCAAGCGAAAATGGGCGTAAGCGCAAGAGTAGCCCAGATGGGTGTAGCGGTGTATATAGAGTTAGCCAGAGCGAGTGGACGAAAACGCGTGGCGCTGCAGAACGTGACGACCGTTCTCATTTCTGACTTTCGTTTTTCGGCTGGGCTGGGCTGGGCCCAATTTAGGATCTCGATGAAAGTTCCGCCACCCTCGCTGTTACCACAGCTACTGCCGCCGCTACCGTCACCAGACTGGTGTATTTTTCCCATTCACCGACTGGCCGCCTTCGAAGGACTGGCCCAGCTGACGTTCGTACGAATGTAAACTGGAATACTGAGCTCCATGATTCTTTCCATGTTTTACCCATTGTTTTCTACCATCGACAGTGCAGTTTTTTTCAGGGCCAAGTGGCCCCAGTTGTAGTTTTCACTGAAGAATGGCTACTACGCGGGGTAGGTTCGAGTACACCCCATCACCCCGTACCCGTATTCCGTCACGATGCCCCCGCGCATGCCAGTCATCCTGTGCCTAGTTTGTGCTGCTCCTGGTGCTCGGTGCTGTGGCTCATACTGTGGCTACTATTTGGCCTGAGTGTAATGAAGAGGCGAAAATATGTTCGAGAGGAATGCAACCCCATCGCCCAGGCTTTACAAAGCCGGGAGTCGTCGCAGTAGAGCAGAAATGAGTGGCCCTTTGTTGGCAAGCGGCGAGAGGCGCTCGAAAGGTCTCGGCGATTCGCAAACCGAAGTCCAACAGCGTTATGACCTTCGTTCCGTGGTCCGGCGCTTGCTCGTCCTATACTACGATAGCGTTAGCTACTTCAAAAAAACTCGCATTCCTCAGAATAGTGGTTGTGCCTGTGGATGGCCCACTGCGAGGGCGAAGCGTCTTCGTCTGCTTCCTGCGAGTATTCTGCACTCGAGTGCGCGCCTGAGTCGTCCTGCACACGTACGATGTGCAACCGAGATAGGTGACCCCTAGGCATTTTAAGGTCGGACGGTCGATGGCCAGGTTAAGACTTGATCGTCGAGGAAAAGCCACTGTGAACGGAGTTGTCATCCACCGTGAGCGACTGTCGCCAGCTTTAACCACAACCTAGGGGAACTGATATGGGAGGACAATTTGGACGTTGGACCCTCCAACGGAAGCGCCAATGGCGAGAGTGTAGCCATCCATTCTTTTACGGGACAAATCGTTCTTTCAATAAAAGGGTGAAAAGATTTTTGACTCGCACAGTCCCACTCAAAACAGCTCGTTTGATGCTCGCCTCCAGGGGCTGACCACAGGATTGGCCAGTTCTTCATCCCGAGAACACCATGCCACTGAAGAATAGGGTGAACCGGCATGGGTGATGTTCCTCGGCTAGATATCGGTGGGCGTCAAACGAAATTTGAAAGAGCTCATTGGTGATACAAGCCAAGTAAAGCCGATAGCAGAAATGCCTTCAGCATGGGCGGGTGAAGCATCAGTGGCTGGAGAGTAACACAAAGTACAAGGTAGTGGCCCCAGGCCTTTGGTTTCGTGTGCTTCCTTTCGATAGCTGATGGTGCCAGCGGTTACACCCCTAACTTCTCGCAAAGGATCGGCTGATTATGAGCCTTCGAGAATCTACATTCGTCGGTACGACCGGGCGCTAGTGAAATTCTAACGAAAAGGGCACGAAATATGGTCGGCTATGGGGAATTATTCCACCGGATTATTCGGACTTCCGGTGACCATTCATCCGTCGACGTCATCGAACTGCTTCGTTCCACCATTCTAGTAATGTCTCTTTACAACTATACCATCCCTTCTCCACGAGTCCTTTTCCACCTCTTTTCCCTCTCCACGACGCGCGAAACGACTGTACCAACTGGCCAAGGGAATGGCACCACGCCGCCCGCAATTAGATTGGCTTCGTGCCGAGCCGTCCATTGACCCCCAGTGAGTGACAAACGTTGACGTCGGAAAAGTTCCCCACTGGTCTCTTTATTCGGAACCCTTGGGAGGGTTTCCTCTCTTTTCTCGTTTTCCGCTTTTCGTCTTCCGGCCGCCAACGCTACGCAACTCTTCAGAGAGTGCTCACCACTCCGGAGCACTCCAGCGTGCCTAACCAACGCTTCAAATGTTCCACGCGGAGGTGAGGGGCCAATCCTCTCATGGGTCGCTCAAGCCCTTCAACGTCTTGTTCAACGGACTGCTAGCCACCATCAAACATGGCCCTCTGTTAGCAGCAAACTGGCGGCCTCCCTTGCACGTGTGTTTTGTGCGAAAAGGATCCGCCGTGCCAATAACACCGATAGCGCCCTCTACATGCGCCCTTGGAAGACTCTGCGTAGGTGGATGCTTGATTTCTCTACTAGGAAACACTAGGTGACGCTGCAGTGCAAAGGCGTCACGGTGGCGCACCTTGTGGCGCGAAACTCTAGTAAAGCCGGCGGCTGGCCAAAGTTCACCATCCGGTCGGAGAGGGCGCCGCATGTCTTGCTGAACGGAAATTTGGTTTCGTCAGGCGGTGATCCCGGAATGGGATAAAAAGAGAATCGCCCTCGGTTTTAGCGCCCCCCCCCGTATCGGCGCAACCGACCCAAAGCAGCTGGCCCATTAGGAAATGCAATGTCAACAAGGCGAGGCCAACCGACATTAGCAACAGGTGGCGTGCGTAATGCCCTCATCACATAAAGGAAACGAAATAATCATCAGATGTCGGAGCGGATAGAACAAATGCTCTGCGTGGATAATTTCGACTGTTACATCTAGATAATCTGCTAGTTTTGACGCACTCACCCATTCGAATAAGATTTATGGCGGAAATAGCTTAAAGATATTTACATTTTTGTTGAAATCGATGAGCAGAGATTAGTACAACTCTTTATACAACGTACATGTTGCATGTACTGACAATATACTAATTATTTCCTTCAACAACTGTTAAGTATTATCCTTGATCGTCGATGCTACTAAATAGGCAGGCAGATGGATTCTTAAAATGTATTACAGGAGCCCTGTCTGCTAGGCCCATTTGAAATTAGTTCAACTTTTGTACAATGACGATGCAATGCTATTGAAGCACAAGCAGCTTTGTACTTCCCAACAAACCTACCAAGAATGAGATGCTGTTCCAAAGATCAAATATTGACCTTCTGTCTAAGTATAGCTGTCCACTAAAGCCTTTTCAAAAAGCCCTGCAAACTCCATTGAGCCGCAGACCTCATTATTTTCCATTACAACAGTGGACTTAGCCATTAACAGCGCATTTATCTTCGTCATCGAACTGTTCCACCGTCATCAATGGCCTCATGCTTTGCGATGAGATCTTGTCATTCGGCTAGAACACGCAGACGCACAAGAAGAACCTGTCGGTATCACATAATAACTAGATCTCTCTGAGGATGAATCTCTGTGTCCTTGTGTTGCTCCGCTAAGCTGACGGAGCGAGAGGCTCAACCCCCGCGCTATAGCCAATGATAATATAATAACCCCTTAATGACTTTATATCACAGCGGCGAGAAGTAATGAAAAGCAAATGAAGGGATGTAGAGCAAAAGTAAATCTCGCCCTACACTGCAAAAGAATTCGGTTATTTACCGCTAACATCACGACCAGCCGCGCTGCCAAGGTGTAGTAGCCTTAGCTCGAACAGAAGTTCTTGCCTTGGATTTTACCCGTGCCACGTTGCAATCTCCCACCGTTCGGCTTCTCCTTTGGTACGATATTTTGATAAATGAACCACTTTCGAACAGTGATCGCACAGCAAACGCCTTATTTTCTTCTTCTTTCGTTTTTCTTCTGAATCCCAGACGGGCCACACTGGCATAGGTTGGCCGTTCTGCGGTTTTACCCTTTCCGCCAAAACCCGTCTACCGGCAATGGCCGGTAACCGTTCGTCACCGGCTGGGTAGTGGGCTGGCGCGTCTTTTTACGTTTATTTTTCACTTTATTAATGTGGAGGTGGGTAAAAATATGACTAGACATTCGTCTCGTCGCACTCACGTTTTGTTTCTCTTATCGTTTTTGTGGTTGTTCTTCTTCTTTGGATATTCGTCAGTTTCTCACCCATTTTCTCCCAGCCTTCCCTGTGCGTAACCGTCGGTTCGTTCCTTCGTCGCTCACTGTTTCGTCATCTTCGTTCGCGTCGTCTGAACGGCTTATTTATGATTATTATTATAAAGACCAAACTTTGTGCTATTTCTTTTACGTTCGTTCGCTTTCGGTTCCTAGTCGCCGTTGCTAACCGCATACGACAGGCGCTGGGTAAAACCGGGGCCCATATACGTGCGAAGCTTCCAGCTACGAGTCGAAAACGGCGTCCAAAGCGGGGGCAAAAACGGTAGCAGAAGGGAAATAAATCGAATGTGGTGCTGTGCGAGCGGCTTCTTTCTTCTTTTACCGGTTTCGCCATTCTTACGATTCGTAGGCTGTCCGCAGGTGTTGGGTCTTTCTGCAGGGACTTTGCTGCTAGAGCCCGTTCGTGCACTTACTAGAGTACCTCACCTTTGAACGGCAGGAAACTTGTGGCACGCCGCCAACCAGAAGCAGTTCAATATGCACGCCTGCCCGCCCGCCCGCTTGCCGTTACGGACATATTGGCGACCAATGTACGGACGTTCGTAGCGCAGGTTAGGGCATTGGAAAAATCGGCTGCGGCTGGTCCTTTCCTCCGTGGCTGTGGCGAATGTGCGTGCGAAGGCATCGAATTGAGTACAAACATTTCCCTTTATGGATCTCTTTCGAGGAGACCGACATAGGCAGATCGAGACCAACCAAAACGGGTTCTGCTTCAACCTCGAGCCAATGCCATGACAGACTGCACTCAACGAAATGTTACCAGGCAGACCAACGGCAAGCAGCGCTGGCCTGATATAAACCGCGTTTTGTGCATAGCTCTTCTGACAGGCAGAGAAAGGCGTTGTGGTGGAAATGTTTGTGCTACCTCAATTGTGCGCAAGTAACGCAAATCAAAAAAGATTTCTATAAAGGGGTAACGACGTTCGAGCCGTCTTAATGGTCGAACTGTTTGCTGCTACGACAACTGGTATATTGGCCTTGGCATTTACTGTAGCAACCGATGCAGCACTGTTGCTGTATTTAAATGCAGCATTTGGCGAAGATATATTTACATGTATGTGGCCACATGTTGACCGACTATATATAGCACGGATTTATGGTATTAACCAAGAATGAAAAGGACCGCCGCAAATCAAAGGGAAGGTCAAGGGAAATTGACTGACATAACGAGAATAGCACTAACATCACACCTTGGTTCTTTCTGCCAAAAGCATTCATTATGTCCAGTCGTCGACTAGACGGATATTTTTGTTTCTCGTTGAACAGATTCACTGCCACTTGTACTCCGATCATTTCTTTATAGTGCTTTGTGTCGTTCGATAAAAATTCTTGTTAACACACAGTAGGTAATCAGTGTCATAAATTAAGCCAACGGCGACTGTAAGTTGGGGCCGCTCAAAGTAAGAATTTCAAATTGAAAATTTAAATAAACAACAATCAAACGATAAAGAAATGAAACTCCATAAATAGAACATAGCAAACAATGAGATCTATCTTCAATTATATATGATTTGAGATGGTTTTTCTCTTAGGCCGTGGATACGCTTTATTGGCTCTAACATCTGGGCGGTGCCTAAATATCTGACATGTAAGATCTAAATATAGAGCGCCACATCAAATTCTTCATATTAATGCCACGGCTGATCGGTTGTATAAGGAAGTCAGCCATAAGCAAGCAAGCCTTGGCTACAAACTAGTTGACAATTTCTATGACACTGTAATACTGCGTTGACTAATTTTATCGATGTGCTACAAAAAAGAGCCAAAACAATGAGTGGATGTCTAGATTTCGATGTGCAGAAAGCCGCTCATTTTTTAGATGACCAACGACATTTCATTACCGATGCTGAACCGGTGATGCTAGCTCGCCAGACCTTGCAGATATTTGAAAAATAAATATTCAAATAATAATAGGTCCATAACCGTAATATAAATTTATATTCTTAGTTATTGTCGTAATGATAATGTCAAACAGTAAGGCCAAAGCGTGGGTAATATTCGTTTTATCACGAGTCAAGCCAAATACATTTTTTATCTAGCTAAAGCGAAGCAGAGCATGCGCGAGCATATGGTGCATGCTGTTCGAGATTATAGAGTCGGCTATACGTAGCCCGTGTTGACTTCGAGGTCGACAGGATATGTACCAAAGGATAATGCTCAATGTACCGTAGGGATACGTCTGACAAAGACGGTTTTGGCTCAGTTCTGAAAAGCAATCGGTTCTCTAACCTGTATGTCATTGTTTATTCTGTTCTACTGAAGTGCTCTCCGGCTAGTACATATTGCTAACCTTGGCGTCTGGCAAGTGTGGATCCTACTATTACGTGAAGATTTAAGGTATACATGTTGCTATACACATTGGTTGAAAACAGGCTTCCCGTCACTTTGATCAACCCGACCAACAAAGTATGTTAGAACCCTGTACATTTTCGACATATTAATAACTACTGCCAAGACTACATGATAGCTAGTTTTACTTGTGTTTATTTCTATTCCGACTGTTGCTCTGAGCAGTCTCATACCTGGTCAAACTATACTTCATGAGTGATTTAGTATAGACACATGTGTAGATTTTGACTTTCCAATACAGAGAGCATTGCTTTCATTGCATCGGTGAATAATATGACAACGCTTTTTTTACACGGTCAAGTTTTTCTCTTGATATAGACGAAATCTTGTTCCTAACCGACAAATCGTTTTTCATCGACTCCTCTTCCTCGGACTAAACTTTTCGGGATGTTCGACATTTGATTTTTTCTCTGTTCGACTAAATTTCGATTATATCGGCCGCGTGTCCGGACACCGTCTCCGATGCCAACACGCAAAAGTTCATGAAGAGGCAATGTGTTCGTGCGATACCGAAAGGTTTCGCGTGGGTTTGCAGACGAGATGGAGTTCTGTGATGGGCGTCGCAGCGAATTTTGTGCCCAAGTCTAGCGCGGGTAGGGTCAGGAGTTCTGCGCAGAGGACGCGGCCGACCAAGTGGCTCCCGTTAGGAGATGGACGTTTTTTGGCTAAAAGTTTTCTGCTGCAGTCGCCAGCGCTGCTCGTGTCATTGAATCAATTGCTTAGCCATACTTGAAGCAGGCCGCAAGGATCGACTCGAGATAACTACAGTAGGAAACTTTACAGTGGCATCGACAACGGCAAGCGACAACTTTTA
This sequence comes from Tropilaelaps mercedesae, assembly GCA_002081605.1. Classification (NCBI taxonomy): domain Eukaryota; kingdom Metazoa; phylum Arthropoda; class Arachnida; order Mesostigmata; family Laelapidae; genus Tropilaelaps; species Tropilaelaps mercedesae. The sequence continues at coordinate 22,551 of MNPL01019313.1, forward strand.
TACTATAGCTTGCATCCTTTTTTATCACTTACCCAGTATGTCAACCTATAACCTGCTTCTGACTAAGGAGAACTTTCAATCTAACCTGAAACAGCTGTCCAATGACGAGTGCTAGTACGGCTCAAGGAACCCAAGGGTAGGTACTGGCTAACCTTTGAACAGTATCTATTACATAAAACTCGATATATAAGAGTGCGTGTGATCCCTTTCGTACATTGTTTTGTACCAGGGCTTAGTCATAATCCTGTAGAAGATAGAGGATCCAGTAGGAAAAGGAAAACACCACTAAATGCTTCTAGGTGAAATCACGCATAATATTGTGTGCTTGTGTCAAGCGTGTCTTCTTGTGCCTCTAAGACAACTCCATCCCGAATGAGTTAAATCCACGCTTATACTTACAAATCTGCTAACATTTTCTTCGGGAATATCAAACGATTTGCTACCGTTGTGTGTGACATCAAGCTAGCAATATCTCGCCTGATGTTTATCCGGCATACACATGTGAGTGATCTACAGCTAGTTAGAAATGTATTCAGCAAAATCAAAACGAATAACAATGGCTGAAGTGTCAACGGCCAACATCAAGAAGCATCTATCTAAATCAACTCCTCAAAGAAATTAGTTTCGAGGCCACCTACATGGTTCTTAGCTGAATAAGGTACTGTAACTACACTCTCCATGGCCATTCATTGTGCTCGACTTCCAACATACGCTTTTGCTTGGATATGTTGCTTATTCTTTCTCTCTTTCCTTCTTTCCTATTGAATCTTGTTTTCTTTGTAGCTTACCTAAAGCTAATTTAATTCTGTATCGTCGTGGCGTTACAAAGAATTCTATCAGACACCAACTGGAAAGGCATTCACTCAGTAGTTCAAGCTCATTCCTCAATACCAGATTAGCGAGCTCCAATCGACTTATCCTATCAAGCGCCACAGGCAGCTCCCGGCGTGCGAAGGCAATCCCAATTACCAAGTAAAGATGCACTAACCTACCGGTTTGGGCTCCGAATAGAGATACGAACCTTTTCCCCACTTCTGGCCGTAGCCATAGGGACGCGTAGGATCCACACGTAAGCGGATTTCTATAGCAAAACTCCTATTGCCTGAGCAAGCAGATTAGATACGGCCAAACTATTTAAGACATGAAACGCGCAATGGCCTACAGCCGAAGCTCGAGCTAACGTACCCGTCCAATTATCGTGTCTGTGTATTGACGTATATTATTAACAATGGGTTCATGAGCTGCCTGTTTTACGTTCAATATTATATTGAAACTAAGCGTAGGTGGTCTTCTTAAAGGTAGACAGTAGCTCTTCTGAGCTTAATATGTTTCTAAGCTTGATAATGGTGCACTAGGTCACACATAGCGTTCTACGTGAGGCGGAGTCCTAGCTTGCAAGGCCGTTTCGATTATTGGACTACGATAAGACCATCGACTGTTGTTACTAAATCGACTAAATCTCTAAAGAAGGTGCAGCGTGCTTTAAGAGTTGCAGGGTGAACCTTTGGACTAGCGCTGTTCAAAAAGGCAGTAGTCTAATGGCAATTTTGGCCCAGTAAGACTCATAGCCTAGAGCACGGCGGTTCTAGATAAGCCTAGTACCCCTAAACGTCACGACCAAATACATCGAGATAACGTATTCAATCTAATTCATGTTGTCTAATAACCCTCCAGCTTATGGATTCAGTTTGATGCAGATTTGAATTTAAGCTAGACCAATTAATGCCAAAGGTTTACCCTTTACGTTCCGTATCTAGAAAGGACTCATGCAAACGTCACCAGCAAACGAAGGGTGACTGTGTAAGCGCATTAGTTCAATGTTACGATCATCGAATAGATTGAATAGACAGGTCTCAGCAAGAGGTGTTTTGTGTTTGACCCGATTTAACTCGCCTCTGAGCTTGACACTATCCAATATAAATAAACATGATTGCTATATCGATAGCGTGTTCACGCTGACTACTGGAGGATCTTCGCTATCTCCTATAAGGCAATGTCAGACGGATATAACGAGAAAAATCATTGGAAGCTTCCATTTTGCTTCCACCGTTTTCAAATGAACAAATGTGAGACGTTTTATTGTGTTTTTTTTTGTCAGGGGTGGATAATCTGTCGGCAGTTCTGATGTGCGTCCTTCAACTGTACTTTGCAGTTGAAATACCTTTCTATTGGGGTGCGCAAGGAGAAAAACCTTGGTTCGATAACTTCGTTCGTTGGTTCGATATCGTGGCTCTAGCTCATGACAGCTTTGATCAGACTATCGATTTGAATTTATTAATGGTGCATCGTTAATAAATGCGGATGCTTAGCTGGTAGTGCACTAACTTATCTAGCAATGCGCAACAACGTCTGTTCTATTTTCGAAAATCTCTTGTTTCAAGTAAACTGTGTCGAGTATATTGCATATAACGAGGTTTAAAATCATCAACAAAAAGTACGAAAAAATAGAGCTGGTAGAAATGATTGAAACTTCAGGCCAGTTGAATTTTATAATTTCTATCGTTGTTTTGAACTCTCTAGTGAGGATACACAAATAACTGATCAAATGGCTACGGCTAGTCATCATTTCCGATTTCTCTGACATGACAGATTTATTTATGCCGGCGAAAATATAGGTGGAGAAGGATACGGAAAAGTTGAAAGGCTAGAGGCGTTCAAGAACAACAATGTTCTTCTTATGTCGGATGCCGCCGATGTTATTGCTTATCCATCGTTCTTTGAGAACTTAGGGTGTGAATTTAGAGCGGTGCAGGTGGGGCAACCCGGATGTGTACGACAGAGTAGAGGGGCAACGGGGAATCGAGGTAGCAGCTTGCGCTGTGAACACCAACGCCGAAAGAGGTGTTAGCTCACACTAAACTCTGTATCGCGTTGTCTGTTACAAAAGATGGGGATTGGGTCTGCGCGCTGGGGGCTGGACCAGGCTAAAGTGACAAGGTAAGGAGTTCTTTGAAAGGGTTTTTTCTTCCGAAGGACCGTTGGTGGCGGAATAGGCGACGTCGGAGAAGCAAACGAGAACGGGTATAGAGCTGAGCTGAAATTGGTTGAGTAAGGTAGAGCCCCCGACTACTGGGTCGTCGAGCCTTCGGTCCGTCTGCATTGCCGCCGGGTGCAACAGCTCCTCCGGCGTGCCGGTGTTACGGCCAGTGTGAAGTTAATTAGGCTTGCGCTTTAGACGAGCAGGCTGCGTGTGTGGATGGGATGAACTGGCATGCCCGGGAGCGCGACGGAAGCAGGGATCACCGAGGGGAAGCGGTGAGTGAGGGTGAATATCTTAAAGGCGTTGGAGGAGGAAAAGAACGTGACTCGACAGTTGTCTCTCCGTGCGAGTCTCTGGGTTACAGCGGCGGGTGCAGAAGACGGTAGTTATGAAGCAACGCTGTCTCCGGATGAGTAGTAGTAGTCGTAGTAGTAGTAGTGCTGTTCGTACACTGAGACACAGCAGCGAGCTTTTCTTCATCTCTTCACCTCCGCGTGCCCAGAGGGTCCTACTGTTGCGACCCCTACTCTTTGCTGTCTTAATGACGCCTAAGTCCTTTCTTAAGGGCTGACACTTACATATGGTATCTGGAGAATCAAGAGACGAACGGCGAGTGCAAGCGAAGACTCAGCTTCTGCATAAGATAACGTATGTCTGCAGAATTTCTGCTCATACTTCCTCAATCCCGCCTGTTCGAATGAGGTACGGCTGCAGAAAAGCCTGGGTATATGGATGGTGAATGGTAGACGAAGGTGCAGCTTGCGAGCCGCGACTTGTTTAGTCATGACGTCGGCGTCGCCGGGTATTGTAGTTTCATGCTGAGTCTCTGTTAAGGGAAGACATAGGACAGGCAAGACCTCGTATATAGCGGCCCTGTTGGATCGACGTCCGGTCAGGGTCGACATTTGCTACAGAAACTGAATACTGCTCGGGTGACTGTTCTAAGTCCACCAGCGTTTCCAACAATGCCGCCACTTGTTCGGTGAATGCGATAGACTCTTTTCACGCAGATTAATAACGTGAGAGAAGCAATCTCTGTGCGAGCGGGGGCTAAAGCTTTTCGGAACCGAGGCTGGGAAAAGAAAAGGTTAAGCCCCTTACAGCGTTTCTATTGCTGCCCGTAGTTCACCGATACCGTTGCTTTTGCGGGTAATTGGATACACTTTATTATACCGGAATAAGTTGAAGGCAAGACACGCAGAAACAGCACGAGAAAGAGTCAGGAAGATTGTCCGAAGTAGGTGCTTGCTATGAACAAAGTGTACCTCGAGATTTTGCCCTCGCTTTTAGCGCCTGTACATAGAAGCTTATAAGCGGCCACCGATAGTAGGTGGTGAAAAGGCCCTCACGTATGCTTCGCTCTCGCATACCTACGCACCTATCCATAACTGCTTAGCGGACTTCCTGCGCCCCTCTCAGAGTGTAAAGTCTTCTTCTTCTATGCGTCCAGCCGTGTTGTCATTGTTGGCATCAAACGCCGAAGAACAAATCAAGCCCAAGATAGGCCACTTCACTGGACTTACAAAATTTTTCTATTTTCCCTAGCGTTTTTCTCCTTACACCTGTGTGTGTAACTTAGGCCTAGTGACAGTTTCTTTTTTGCCCATGGTCAGCAGACACATCTTTTCTCCCACATTGACACCTGCCTTTACTCGGTGAACGAGATCGATGGGTACCTACTTTAACACTCAACATTTCGGTGGACAGGATGACATAGACGACCCCTTGACCTGCGGCTGCTCCCAGTCGGCGCCACTCTTCTTTTTTCGGCAGTAACACCGATCGCAGCGAAACCAAAGTATACTTATTGGCATCCCTTTGCTGAACCTAAATCTGACGTGCCGTTAAACCTTCTCGAGTTGATCGGCTTCCGTAGCGATCCTAAAATACAGTAAAAAAGTAGCAAAATTGAAAGGTTTGTCCTCAATGCTATGGGCTCGACCACACAAAAAGCATCGCAGATCACGCTATAGAATGCCCACATTGAGACAGCTGGAGTTTAATATTTAAATTCTCTACGATTTTGTTGTTACAGACACCGCCTTCGCATCGAACTCTTTTCTATCTCATTGTTAACCTCTAAACACATAAGCAACAATCGTTGGATCCATTCGTCAAATTTCTTTCACTTATGCATTTCTATTTGCTGGACTCAACCAAAAATAGGTTAATTTTTTGGAAAAACTTGGTCGAGCCTCTTTTCGAGAATTTATAGTCCATTCGCTGCAGCCATTTTTAATATCTTACCGCTTTCGTTTACCCTCTCCACCGGATGCAGTCGCTGCCAAGTTATAAATGTTAGGCGCCTTTCGGGCTTGCCAGCATGAGCATGGGGAATGTAAGGGGACGGGATAACAATATCATGTTCGCGTCCCCCCATATCATTGCCACGCGATTCGCCTTGCCAGCGCATTGCCCTTGCTTGGTTGCCGCCTACGCTGTATCGTTCTTCTTGGCTCCTAAGCTTTGCCCCACTTCACGCGTCGAGTGTATTGTCATCAATTACTCCTCATGCCTTTTCTTTCTTCCCGTTTCGTTCGGCCATTCGTTCGCCTTGGTTGATTCACCCACTCACTCCGCTTTCTCTGACCGCTTCTACGGCCGCTGGTGCTGTTGTCGAAGAAGACGACGTGTGAGACACAGACCGTCCGCCAAAGAGGAATCTTCCGAAGACAATGGGGCGCCCGCGAGCCCGATGACGCATCTTTGTTTCGTTCGCATCGCTTTGTGACCACGACTTGCCATGTCGCCCTGTGACGGTCGACCCGACAGAACCACGGTCCCTTTCCGTCGTTCCTGAGAATATCACGGTCGGCCTTGCATGACCTTCCAAGCAGTCGTAGTTCGAGTCAGCCTAGATCCTCCGCTATAGTGAATCCCGCGGGCCTAGTAGACACCGGAGGGGATGGTAGCTTTTGTCATAAAACGTGTTTGGAGGGTTGCCATGCCAGAACGGCAGGGAACAGTGAGCTATACACATAGTTCACCGGGCCATGAACAAATGTTATGTAAAACGTAGAAACGACAGGCCGACTACGAGAGACAAACCGTGATGGATGCCGTAGTCATCATCATGGCTGCCGAACACGACTCATGCTGAGTGAACTACAATAACATTATTATTAGTATTGGGAAAGCCTTTTGGCGCCATCACGGCTCTCGTCAGAGACAGTCTTTTTCTCTAAAAATGCCTGTTTATGGGAGCGAACACGATAAATACACCCATTTTATAAGTTTCTGTAACACTTCTCGAAAAATGCTTCGGAATTAATGCTTGTTGCGAAGAAGGTAGTTGATGAAGGGAGCTACTGCACGGTGACTTATAATGAATAAAACACATTTTTCAAATACGTTTTAGCTTCGAGACACACAAATCTGTAATACATATGCACTTGCTTAGTTAGGTACAGGTATAATATATATATAAAAAGAACAAACACAATAAGCGCTTAAAGAACTCAGAAAATCAAAATTCCCTTGCATATATTGCTAAATAGGCGTTACTTTTTTGCGGATGAATCGCGGGTTATGTTCTGGCAATACAAATTAAACATTTCCTATTCAGTCGAAAATGTTCGCATTTTATGTGCCTCATTAAGTGTGAAAGCCTGTTTTCACTGATCTTCTGGGGGTGCAGTGTCCGAATTCTTCATCAATTAATTTCGTTACTTTCTCATTCGCATAACATTCAACAATAGCTCTTAAAGTCTGTTTTCCATTTGAATTTGAGCTTCATTGGCATTTTTATCAATTGTATAAAAATAATTCGAATTTATATTCTACGATTTCGGTCAGCCCTGTCGAGGTTGTACGCTACATTTACGCAAAATTCCCACCATTTCCCCGCATGTTTCATCAACCTGCTCCAACACTGCACCCTTAGATTTTACAAAAAATGCTTTTTTTTCCGGTGAGTCAGGCACCATAACTGTTATACAAATATACTCATTACCATTTGCAGAATATCTTGAGCTTGATAATAGCATAGCTCGTACATGGAAGATATTTTCAAATATAGATATTTTTGCCTGTGGCGTAGTTGGTCCCTAATCTATCTGTTCCTTTCCCGCGATTCCTATCTAGCGCGAGTTTCAGAACTATTATTTCTGAAGTAAGTCTTGAGTTCCATTACGGTGGAGCGATTTTCAGGTTTGCTAGGTTCAAGTTTGCTTTAGTTTTGTAGTAAATTACCTAGGTCATAAAACATCTCTCTACGTCAATTCAAACCGCAGTGTTACGCTTGCATTATAGCAAGCTGGCGTGCTGCTCGACAACCACTCTTCCAGCAAATTCAACCGCCCACGGAAACTTGTCATCTAGTTTCATGGCTATGCTCAGGATTCGTTTTTCAGGAACAGGTGTACGGTTATCGTTAGGTTACCTTTATAATTATCTTTAGACGGATCACACGAGAATTTTTGCAAAGCTTCACGAAGTATTGATCACGTTAGAAACTCCGTGCGTGACTGAAGATTTTAGTTCGTAACACTCTAACCCGAAGAAAGATCTTTATTATATCCAAACACATCGCTTGATTTTCTGCGAGAACGCGCAAAAATTACCAGCTTTGGTCAAGCTGCACCCTCAGTTTGAAAGTATGTTGGGCACATGCCTTCGTGATTGGACTCATACGGTCGTTATCATTTTTTCCAAGAATGTCGCTACTTTAGTGGTGCGATTTGGCAAAATAGTAAAAGTTAGGCAATAGAAGATACCCTCTTTGTCTTGTTGTCCACTAAATGTTTTCTATTTTAGACCTGGATTGAAGCGGTTTCTTGATGAGACACTCTAAGTCAATGCCAGGAATGTCTCGTGCTATCACTAATAAAAATTAGACTTCCGTGTGTAGCGCTTGTAACAACTAATGGTAGCCAAGTCGGTGCTAATCTTAATGGTTCTTTTTTAATAACTTGATAACCTTCTTAATAATTTTCTCGGACTCATAGGAACTCGATAAGTTCAATAGCAAACGCATAATCAAGTCATCCATTCTTCTCCCGTAGTTTTAACTCCTAGTACGTAATGACAATTGTTATGTGTTGTCAAGAACAGCTATATCTTTCTGTGGCTTGTCCGTTTGCTACTTTCCGGTTGTGAAATAAAATACCAACTCTGTGACGATAATACGTGGAAATGTCTGTAAGTTAAAATTATCATTAGATGCCTAAATTGGAGTAGCGCATATGAGGAGGGCGAAAATAAAATCGGAAACTACATGACCACCAAGGACTTGTTGCCTTGCTGACCGCGTTTGCGATACATTCAGATATTTTATCGTTTTTTCAAATGAGACAAAGCACTCGGATGTATCAGTCTTATGTAAAAAGTAGATTTCTCGTTTTGATATATTGTTACTCTAAGCAAATGCGTCGCTTTTGTAAAGGATTTAAGGTCGTTCGTATGCGGCTTGACCTGGACGTTAACAAACTTGAGTTGCTTAAAGCTCTGTCGCTGCCGTTCGCTATAATCCTCATTATAGAGAAGCGCATGCATCACAATAAAAGACGATCCTCGATGAATGTCGGCGTCGTGGTTGCTAACTGGTAGATGCTACGCTTTTGCAGGTCGATGGCTCCACGTCTGCTACCGGGCGTTGCTTCCTCCTGGTGACCTCACGGAAATGGTTCAGTCCTTTACGCTTCCCCCTCCCACCTTCTCGTCTAGTAATCATAAAATCTTATCTAGTTCACTGTATAAATTGGTGGCATTCTTGCTTTTGAAGTACCGATCTACAGGGGCAGAGGTGCTCGTCTCCTCTATCTATAGATATTACTGTGTGTCTATGTATGCGTGTGTATGTAAGAAGGACATTATTCAGACACTTGTCCACCCTTCACATCACAATATGCCTATCGAATTCGCATAGTTACATAGACAAAATCGTCGACTCTAGCGATGTAGCTTCTCGCCATCGGTTGAATTGCCCCAACAAGCGGATTTGACCGTTTGCTACCTTTTAGGCAACACTCCACATTCTCTCCTTGCTCGTTTATCCAGTTTCGTTTGGCTCCAAGACAATTCGTTGGCCGCTTTACCTCCAATTCAACATTTTGCTCGCCAAGTTAGTCGCGCGTGCTCTATCTCTCATTGTTGCACTACCTGCTGAGTTCAACCGACTAGTTTCTTCGGTTGACAGCACGAAACGGGACATTGTCTGTTCGCTGTTTGTTACCGGCTCTGCGTTCATGCCACACGGTGAAACCAATAGGACTGGCAAACGGTTCGACAAACTGACATAGGGTGTCTATAAAACGGCCTAGACGAATAAATGTTCTTCCCAATATTGTTGCGCGTATTATTTTCTGTACATAAATTTTGGAGGGTTATGACTGCATAACTTGCGAACTATCTGACACGGCTAAATCCCGAATGATGACAGTCCATTCAAAAAGTTAGTAACTTTTCCATTTAGCGGTTGAGAGAGCTTATGCGCCTCAGGTGGAGGGGTATTCCTAGCCGAAACGTAGCCATCGTTTCTATTAGCTCGTTCCCGTTATATTCGTTGACTGCTAACAAGATAACTAAAACTTGCTGTAGAATCATTTGTTGTAAGTTAATCAAATACCGTATGCTGTTTCATATAGGTTAATACTGTCATCATTTGTATCTCGTTAGGGGCGAAAATTAAGCCCAAACATGAGTTAGTTTTTTCTTATGTGACATTTTGACATAAAACCATGCGGCCGATTTTATGAAAACCTGAACGAGAACAATTATCTGAAGGGTGTTGCAAAGAGCTCTCATATAATGGTTTTCCTATCTCAATGTACTTCATGTTGCTCAATAATTGACATAGTGAATAGTTGGTCATAAACGCCTCTACAGACATTTTCGGTTCACATCAGCGGAAAAACAGGACAAGTGGTCTCTATACGTGAAGCTTCATTTAAGTTGGCTGCAAGCAGTGGACTTGTATTAACGCGAGACATTTTTTGGCCGATAAATTTATCATCGTCCAGAGTTCGTTGACTTCTATTGGCTGACCAAAAGTCGAATCAAGTGTCCCACTCAGAGCACTTCAACTAGCCTCGACGTAGTCTTTCGCGTGGACGACGAAAGACTTTGCTATATCTAGGCACGTACCAATCTATCGTGAAATATGTTAACACCCTGTCAGATGGGTGCATACGATATATCTAAATTTTGCTGAAGAAAAAAGATGTACGACGGCTACGAACGCAAATTTGTTAGATATTTGAAGGCCACTCCTGTGGGACTCTAAAGACGGGTGGAACATCTAGGGAACCCAGGCATAAGTTGAGCTTAAGGTACAGGTGCTTAAAAGCTGATTGGCCAATAGAGCTAAAATAAACCGCCGAAAGGATAATACTATCTGGATGAAATAGTAGTGACATCCTGTTAAAGGTATAGTAACTAGTCAATGACATGAGCAAAAGCTAATCCTGTGCTTTTGATATGAACAATATGACATTAAACTTCTATTTGACGTAAGTCGAAAATCCTCATGTCAAATTCAAAATTTCTTTAGTATAATTGAGCACAAGAAATATCAAACGTGTTAATGCTCTCTCTATTTTGTATTCTCTTATTTTCTTTCTCGAAAGCCGTCACACGCTCATACTTAATTCGTTAGTTTTTCGATTTTGACAGCACGATTGCCAAGCCGACCATTTTGTGCGTTTGATTTATTGGGACAAAGCTACTATCGACATGTTTGTCCGCAAAGGGAGAGAGAAAAAGTTGCAACCTAACTTATCTCTCTCTCCCTCTCTCTCTCTCTCTCTCGCTCTTCAATATTATCAAGCACTCCTTCAAGGTTTTCTCTGTTTTTTCCCAGTTCGCCCTGACTTCCACTGCTTCGTAAGTATGCGTTCGCCGTCCCCTTCAACTTTCAGCGGTGCTGTCACCTGGCAGAAGTAGCATCGAACCTAACGGCAGACATGGAACGGGAAGTAGAACATTTAAAGCAAAGACCAAATTGTCACTTTGCGCATAACCTCTTCTCGATTGCTTCCTAAAGTAGCGTGTGACACCCGGTTCAGCCCTGCGACTCCGCGACTACCTGCCAAAGCTTAACTCAACTCCGTTCTTTTCTCCTGTCTGTCAAAGAAAGGAGCAAGGGAAACAATGTAGATGACAGCCGAACGGAGAATGATTTGGCCTAGGTTGGTCTGCACTGAAGCTTCTAGAACCGTTTGGCCGTAGATTGGTTGACGACAAACGTGGTCTTGGCATAGATGCGTAGGCAACCTAGAGGAGAAGTTGAACGATAGTAGTTTCGTGCCGGCCGGTGGAGAACGCTGTGCGTTGTTTCCTCCTCATTTCAGCCAGACTGGCAGATACATCCGCACTAATCATTTCCTCGTTTCCTTACCTTAAGCCTGCCTCTCGTTTACGTTTTTTCCCGGCACACTCCGACATAGCTTTGCCGTTGACAGAGCAGTTACTGTTGTTGTTATTGCTGCTGTTGTTGTTGTTGTTGTTGTCCTTAGCCAGATGACATTGTTGTCGTCGTTATGCCACAATCACACGGCCAGCAGCTGGCAGTGTTCTCCAGTCTTTCTAAGGGTTTAGCTTCGGAAAAGGCAAGGAGAATTGGGCACAGCATTTGCTTCTACCCGCTAATTCCGTCGCGTAGTTACGTTAGGCACTGAGCAAGGAGGAGTGTGCAGCTGAGTCAAGGGGGCAGCTCGTGCCTTCTTACCACCCGACCCTTCTGTTAGGATTCACGAAGATGCGGTGGCGTCGTCCTGCAGTCGCGCGCAGACTTATTCACTTTTACTTCTATGAGAAAAATACCGTGGATCAAGTGCCGATTTGGACCCATCCGATCCTCACCGCGGCGGCAAGCGGAACGCGCAAGTTAACACTCTGTCGTGGAAGACGCAGAAGTGTTCGAAATGACATAGGCAAGAAGAAACCTGAGAGTAGAAATTATCTCCTACTGACCCTGCCCAGCCTAAGAAACTGCGCTTCTCTTGCTCACGTCTGGTTCAGGAGGTGATTTTTTTGCGCATCGTTAGTATTGCTAGTCGTCTTTATTGCGACCTCTTCAGCATTTTGCTATTGGCGTTTGCGATTTTTCGAATGCCTTACAAAGGTTTCGGAACGAAAAGGGCTTTCATTCATGAGTGATTTTGATTCGCTGCGAATTTCGTCCAGTCAGCTTTCTGTATCATTACGGATCGCGGTTGCTCGTCCAGATCATTACGTGCAAACTATGCCATTTTTCTCTTTTGACTGGATCTTCCTCAATTACGAATTGCATGGATATATGTGAGTATTTTGGTGGCGAATTTATACGAAAAACGCCATGAATCTGTGAAATTGGGGTGAGTGATGAATATATATATATATATATATATATATTGAGTTGGAGAATATTTTAATGAAACCGATAGCGCATTGTTTTTAAAAGGCTGTCCTCCAAGAGTTTTCTTCATGTTTATATTACCTTTGGATAGGAAAGAGTAAAGTATATCGTTTGCACTTGTGTACGTACTTATCTTCCTAAACAAAAGATTACTCAACGCTTTCAATAAAACAAATTATTTTCAGTAAGAATCTTAATCGCTAGTTCTGCATAAGATTTTCAGCATAAAATCGTTTAAATCATAGGTTTTTAACAATTTTCAGAACGTGTATATATATATATATATATATATAATGAAATACTAATACTCTTAGCGAACAACAGGTGTATGTAATTTATAGATGCTTAACAGATTATTAGCGACTCCTGAACAGGGTTACTGAGGACTCAAGAGACTAGCGATTAGCACAAGAGCGATGGCTCTTTGACTAGCACTCTCGAAGATTTCGGATATTTGCAACTCGCTTTCATAGAACGAATCCAAAGAACCAGAAGAGATATCAAATATTTCACCTCGTCGTGGAGGATGCTGTTGTTGATTTTTTTAAGGATAAACGATAAACGGGAAAGTCTTACGATGGGACGTTGTTGGAAAAAGTTGCAAAACGAAGAGAACGGAGAAAGTGATGCTCAGCTTTTTCTTTAATGAACCAATCAGCGTAACGGTAGTGGTACAAAGCGTATGGTTGATCTTTTCAAATTGGTCATGTAGCGAGATAGTGCTATTTTAATGTTCAGAGAGATCTGATACGACAACGTATAGTGTGCCTCTCAGTACATAGAAAAGCATATTGCTCCGCAGTTTACTGAAGGCTGCACAAGATGACTGCAATGGCCTCTTCTCTGCACAAATTGACAATATCTAGCTAAAGATAGAGGAGTCGGGAACGTCTCCTTCAACAGGCCTCGTCCGACTACAATATTCTTCTCATTTTGGCAAACTGGCCTACATAAGCACCTTCCGCCTACCCTATCTCACAGTCATTTGCACAGTCCTTATTTCCCAACCTACGGCTTGCTGACTACTGTTGTCAGCGGACTTGCGGTGGATCCTTCCACGTACGTTGCTTCTCAATTCGCTCGCCCTTTCGCACTCGGCATTGTCCTTAATGACGTCCGTATCCTTGCCCCGGGCTGCGGGCAACCGTCTCACGGCACAACAGTTCCGAACTACGGCAGCAGCAGTCGCGGCTGCTGCCACTACGTTTGACGTAGAGTAAACCAATACACGTAGATAGACGAACAGACTGATATCAGAAGCGACTAAGTCGAGCTAGGCGACTCCTTGAACCCGCGTTGCTGAGCGAGCTATCATCATCGTATACAGTGGCGGTTCACTATTTCGTTCTTCGTTTTTTTGTTATTGTTGTTCCAGTAGTCGGCCTACAACTAGTAGTAGCCATGCAACGAGTGGCCCAATGTAACGTCTATGTGGACTATTCCCTGTTGATTAGACTAGATTCGCCGAGCGTGCCCGGCATACCTGATCATCGCTCGAACCAGTTCGTCGAATGTGTCGGGTCTTAGCCTAAGTGAGGAAAAGACAACGGTCAGCCGGTCGGTCGGGGATGACGGTAACAACGTCGCAATATAGGACGGTTCTGCGAGGTCAGCGGGGGCGCGTCCTGTGTTGTTAGTGAGGCTATAGGATGTCGCAAGAGGGAAATGTGCTGCTCATGGGGAGGATGAGTGGGTTCAACTGTTTGGTCTGCCATCTATCCTCCTACTACTCGGGTGCACCATTAACGACAACGATACGTGTTTATTAAATTTCCGCTTCCTGTTGATGGTGGAGGTTAACCGGGGAGGCATCCACATCTCGGCGGGGGCGGTCTTATCTGCGACGGCGACGACGACGACGACGACGACGGTCCTACGCGTCCTGGTGCGTTTCGCCGTGTGTCCGTTGAGTGGAGCGTCGTCGAGTTCTCGTGACGACGGCGACCGTTCTTACAATCGGCCAACTGATTAGTATCGGCCTGTAGCGTGACGCTGGTCCCAAGAATGGCGGTTGCTACAAATCTCGACAATCTCATATGAGCAGCAGTAACGGCCGGCCAATGGGAAATGATTGAGACAGCTGCTGGACAGACGCACCACTCCAGACTCGTCCGCGTGTCAATGTTATGGAACTCGTTGGATTAACGCTTTTTCGTTCACAAGAAAGCCATTCTCTTCGTTTAGTATCTCAGTCCAAATGTAGCTTCTGCACACGATTCTGTCAACGATATCTGCTCAAGTAGAGGGTCAGTCGAATGGCTGTGAGAAGGAGGGTCATTGCCGGTCACCTGCGGGAAGACATCGCAGGCCGGGAAAAAGGACAACTCTGCAGGATGACAACTACGCCAAGTTCGCTTCAATTGTGCTAATGCTATATCACCACTACTACTACTACTACTACTACTACTACTACTACTATATGCCATTGTGAGCTGATATGGTTCGTACAGCTGCTCGATGGATTCGACTAACGAGGTGCAGATGTTCCTAGCTACTGGCGGAGTGTTGTCGCGCAGACAACCTGTAGACGAGTATAGAGACACTGGCGAATAAAAAGCGAATTATTTCTCTTAGAGGTGCAGTAAACAAACAACAACAATGACTACGAGTATGAAGGGAAACGGGAAGCGAGGGCTAGAGCTATGGAAACAGGGAGGGAGATTGCGAGTGGGGGAAGAAACCGCTATGCCAAAACAGCAGCAGCAGCAGCAGCTCAAGCAGTTGCAGCCGTCGCCGTTGGCAGCGACGCCTATGGCTGGCAGGCAGACAGGCAGGAACTCTCTTCGGATAATCAAGAAGAGTGCTAGTCCCCAAGCTGACTGGTAGCTACAGTCGCCCCGCCACTATCCCTTACGGCGCTTGCCAGGTAAAAGGAGCCCATTGGCTTTCGAAGCACTGCCACGGCCGTTGAAATGTACCGTTTGTATCACTCTAGTGAATTGGCTTAAGTTGGATCGGACTCAGTCGAACCAGACTGGCTCGCTAAGAAGAGTACTAAACAGTGGCACACCGGTACTCGCTGACGGGAGGCGGGACGGCGAGCGCGGGGAATACAAGCAAGCTGGAGCACATCAGCGGGCAGCAAACGAACTGCTTCTTTTCCGAAGAGTAGTGGAGTTGGCCTTGCAGAGGGGCGAGGGTAGAATGGAGACGGTGGGCGGCAGCTGTAGCGGGCGCCGTGGCAAAGGCATTACGAGAGTCTGTTGAACGTCCGGACTTAAACGCCTTGAGAACTGAATGAGTCGAAAGGCCAGTCTGCAAATAGAGCTGGATAAGACAAAGCTTGCCAATCAATACGAGATCGGCCACTCGACATCAGTAGCCGTTACCGTTCCAAGAAACCATTGACGTGTTGCTACGTCTGTCCAATGCAGTATAGCCGCCGTCAACACGCCGTCATCATCTGCATGCGCTTTATCTGCAGGAACTTCAGACCAGTTCATACACGTGCACACAGACGCACAGAACAACCATCCCGATACACATACACGAACATAAATAACGACGACGACGACAGCAACAACAGTTGAGAAATGTCGCTAAGATGGAGGTTGTAGCGTGAAGAGCGGATTTGAGGCGCAAACGCCAACAACAACTCAAACGACGACGGTGTCACAAATCGGCGTATCTTCAAATCTAAAGAGAAAAATTCTCACTGGAACTGACGAAGACAACGGTTGCGATTACGTCCGACACTTGCCGGTCAAGTGGACGGAGGTTTGCTTGTCATGTGTCAGAGGTCATCGAAGTAGAGAGAGAAATCACGCTCGTGATAGCACCCTGTTCTTTACATAGCGTTTTTTTCGTAGGTCAGCCACTCAGACAGTTTGGACTGGCTGATCCAAAAGGGCGTACTAGCGATAGCAGATCGTGAAAGCAAATCCGAAAAACAACCCGGGACGGTTGTAGAGCTCAGTGAGCTTGCTAGTGTCGCGACGAATGGAAACGAGGAACGTCGAGACGAATAACAGTCGTTTGACGACGAGGCGTGGGATGGGAAAATGGAGAGTTCGGACGTTGGATCGGCATCGTGTCGAGACAACCCAGATCTCCCCAAGGGCCAACGGTGGCCGAAGCTGTACCGACGGAAAAGTCCGGTTCGTTGAGAACAATGTGTATGTCTGCTGCCTACGATGGTTGCCTGCTTCTCCGAGCTATCTCTCAGGCGCCCGTTCCATCCTGTCGTTGGGCGTCCGACTTGGCTGAGGTTGTCCGTTCGTGACCCCCGACGGATTTGTCACAGACCTAATTCAATTGACAGCAGAGAGTGGAGCACGCAGGAGCTGGCACGCCGTCCGCCGTCCTCTGTCTATCCTAGCCACAGAGCAGCGTTGCAAGGGGCCGAAAGCAAGGGCGGCGGTGGGTGGGGGCGGCTGTACCGCAAGAAGCAGATCGTCCTACGCAAACCCTATTTTTCCCTGCCTTTCCCGCCGACCAGACACACATAGCAATGGTGTAAGCACGGAAGCTGGGTAGGAGGAGATGGGAAGAGAAGGGGGCAGAATAAAATGAGACTAGACGAGCTTCAAGACCCGGAAGGAGCAGGACAACGAAGAGTTGTAGGAGAAACCGGCCCATCCGGAATGAGACCGAACACATGACCAGCTGACCACTGCCGTTAATCCTCATTTCGACTGCGAACCGCCGACACTGCCTATCTATAGTGGACGAAATTGCGTGGAACTAAGCCAAATTCCTCGTTACATAAAGATATGCGACGTTTGCCGTAGGATGCACAGGACATGAAGCTGTCTGTATCCCTGTAGGGTGCTCACGTAGATGGTAGCACACGGGAGAAGACCTGTCTGAGCCTTAAACTTGCCCGATTGTAGGCAGAACAACATTCTACAGTACCCATCGGATTATACGAACTAATTGAGAATAGCAAAAATAAACACGCTTAGTTTAGTAAAGATGATGTTAGAGATAGTATAGTCGCAAAAAACGGGACACATATTTTTATGCTTGAACATGCGTAATAAGTGGAAGGTATCATCCCTCATGACCGACTTTTACATAATCAAATATGTACGTAACGTTTAGTAACAAGTTTAGATCCAACATCATGCTATCATTGGCTACTTATTTGCGTAGAGGATATTTTTCAAGCACTTGCACAAGAAATTGCGTAAATTATTTTTAGACATTTAAAATAGTTATTTTGGCTCTATTTTTCTATTCATCTCGCAGAACAGTTAACCATATTAGCTTGCACAGACATTTACAAAGCTGAACAATTAACATCCACTGGTGGCACTTAGGCAACTCGAGCAAGTCGATTTAAATAGAAACAAGCTGCGCACTTCTAGTCTCATTGGCTACGGTCAATGTTCGTGAAGGTTAAGCCTACCTTTTTATGAGTATTCGAAAAAATCCATGCTATAAGAGCCATGTTAAGGTAATAATGCCCATAAGTCCATAGTGGCTTGTTCCCGCACGTTCTACGATGTCCCGGTAACCCGGGAACCGGGACAGACCGCGAGTCGGAAAGCGACGACCACGGCTCGAACTCTAAAAGGTGCTATGTCTCTCTCGACGGTCTGTCTCTTAGCATAATGAGATATTCAACGATATGGGACGAGGATGAACTTGAGGCTGGTTGGGTCGATGTGATGTCGGCTAATGACCGCCAGACGGGGAAACAAGGGTTTGGGTTGACGTTACATGTGTCGTATGCGCCAGCAGCCTTAAGCAATGCTAAACTCTAAAGCTCGAGATAAAATGCGTATTTCGCAGGCGACATCCGATCATATTTCTGCTCTTCTTAAGGCGTTTCAAGGGGTCCCAACGGACAGTCACTTCGCGATCTTAGCTCGCGCTTGTCTCCTCTACTGCCTTCGAGCTAGCGTACCACGGTGTCACGCAGGAGCCTGAAAAAGAATACCTGTGCCAGGCTAACCTGCTACCTATCTTCTTTAGGTGGCAGCCGTACCTGCAAAATCATCGAATCCTTTAAGGGAGGTTCATCCAATTTCTACGTTGAGTCACCGCTCCTTTTACTCTTTCTGTCCGACCGACCTGTACCTAGCCCTCGTCTGCACATGCCCTGTCGGAACTACGCGGACCTTGAACGGAATCGCCGAAAAGCCGAGTCGAACAGGCACTATTGGACCACGTCGCCATCGTAGTGGCCTTTTTCGACGATTGGCTGATATGTCAGCTAGAGTGCAAACGGAGGAAGCTGGCACAGCCAAGGTAGCGACTATGAACGGGTGGGTAGCTGAGAGGACGCAGCAGACGGGATCCGTGGGCAAACTACCGAGAGTCGCTTTTGACGTCTCCAATTTTCACAGTTTGACCGCGTTCAAAGGCTCGAAAGGTAGCTGGTGACTCTGCTTCTCCTCCTCGTTTCTTCTCCTTCTCCCTTACCTGGGTGGTGCTGCAAATCCCCAGCCCATTTTTTCCTCTGATGCCAGTCGGTCGTCGCCTATCGGCCTCCCTTCGATTCACCTGCCATCGAGATTTACCGAAGAGACATCCACCGCCGAGGAGAAGCTTTTTTCGGATCTCATCTTCTGCTTCGCGCGGTCGGTAACTCATACGGTGGTGTTTTGATCAGTGCCTTTCAGAAAATCGGCTGGGGGTAGTAGCTACGCCATGGCAGGTTCGTTTGATTAAGCGCATGAGAGATCGATACTGCTGGAAGCCAAAGAGGCGGTAAACCTGTGATAGAACAAAAAGATTGAAGTTTTGCTTCAGTGCTCATATACCGAACGGGTTGTACATGTATATATATATATATATGTGAACGGATGACGACAACATCTATATATGAACTGTACAGAGATTTTGATTTTCTTAGTGATCCTTGTGAAACGGTAGAAAATATACTAGAACTTGTAGAGTTCATTCATAACTACAGAGAGCCGATGTCATGTAGAAAGGCCGTATGATTGGACACCTACACAAATGTGGATTCTCGGTGGATTCAGTACATCAGCCTGAACGTCACGGAGGCCACCAACGGTCTAAGAAGTATGTGACAATAGTAGCCTTACCTTTAAGTAGGCTGTTGTTTGTTGACAGCCAAGTCAGTTTTAGGTGACCTAGGGTGACCAAACTTGAATGCATGACAAGCAACAGCATCCGCATTTCCACTGTTTTTAGTGCTAATAGTCAGATAAGGGACATATTCAAGTATAAATTTCCATTCCATTGTCTCTATTCGAATAACTCACGATTAGTGTAAATTCAACGCAAAGCAGTACTACCCTTGTCGTCGTACAGTCTGTTATCGACGGGCAAGTGATATTTAAATTTTTTAAGAAAAACGAAGCCCAGATAGGATATCTGAAGAGTGCAAACTTCAATGAAAAGATTCGCCCTTAGTGTGTCAGCCACAATCTGACGCACTTATTCATTCGGAAATGTGTCACCAAATGAGCTAGAAATGCCCTGTCTGGAAGGGATATTCTAGAAATAGAAGAACGAAGCAGAATTGAGCGCCTATTTCCTAGTTCGTAGTGGGAAGCCGCGAGAACGTGTGAGCCAATGCATTATTATTATTATTTGTATTAGACAAATGTGAAAATGCACGCACATCTAACATTGACAAACGTCTACCCATATCATGCGTTCGTTGGCGTTCCAACTCTTGGACGTTGTTTAGATTTGTCCACCTTTAGGAGGTGGTCCCCGGCTTTGTATTTGTGTTGACTGTCAACAAGAGCAAGGCCTGGTATCTAGACCGGACCTCATTCTTGCTATTCATTTCACTCACTCACTCACTCACTGCTGTACGACTAGAGCGAAATTGCAATAAACATATTCGTTGAATACCAATCACATTATCTAACTGGTTTAACTATTTCGCAATATTTCGTCTGTTCCACGAGTGGAATGTGTTCTACCTTTCTGGTTATGTAAAAGGATAGGAGGATCTGGCTGGAAATTGTGTATCGTCGCGCGTAATTTTGCAGCCGCCGTATGTGTATTCAAAGAAGTGCTGGAAGGATATCAGACCGTTTGTATCGTGCAAGTCCTCTTCGTCGTAACTAGGTAATCTAGTTAAAGCTGTGCACAGGTTGCATCCTCCAACTTCAGCAAAAAAAAACGCTTCCCTGCTATTGAAGACGGTGTGCAGATCTCCATAGATAGGATACGATGCGGTAGCGTCAGCACTGTCTGGCCCGGCTTTTTAAAATGCTTTCCGCTATCTTTTTTTGTTTGCTCCCTCGTTTGATTAGCCTTTCCTGAAACGAACTAAAGCAAAATAACGATGCTTGAGTGTAATCGATCTGTCAAAAAAAGGTAAGGTGCTTATGTCTTTTCGTATTGATTGCGACAAGTCTGTTTGTTCATCTCCTGTACTTTCCAAGTGGTGGATGCGTCTCTGTCTGGGTGACTGTGTTCTCATGGCGTTGTGCTTTTGGTGCTTGTTCCCATTTCGCAGATGAGTAGCCCCCTATGTTTCGTTATGCTTGCAATGGTGCTGCGTGTGTGAACAGCCATCGATTATTGGCCACTCGAATGCACAACGTGCCTTAGACGGTTGGAGCGGTTTGTACATCAGCAGGTAGGCACCTCGTTCGAGCGGGTGGATGGGTGGTCGAACGAACGGTCTGGGTAATCAGCGCCGGAGTCCCTCATGGAGCCAGACAGAGCCGTATATGCTGATCCAACCGTCTCTTGAGCTATCGAGGGCTTTTGACAGGATCTGTCTGGGCCGTCTTGCCATTTGCTTGCCTACAACATCGCCCTGTGTTGTTTTCGCCCAATCCTCCGGCCGTTCTGCCCCACCTAACCTGTCTTAACCATCGAACTAATTGGAGCTTTGTCAAGTCGAATAAGGACGTTGTTCAGTGGATGATTGATCGAATGATCGACGACCAAGAAGCTGCTCCCTCTACTAAGCCTACGTACGACGAATCACCTCGAAGCACACATCTCGATACCGGTCCAGGAAAAAGCACACACACACAAGCAAGTAGAGAAGCTCGCCATAAAAACACAGCGGACACACAGCGTAAGACTAGCCATTAATAAATCTATACCATTAAATACCTCGTAGTCGTATTTCGATTTTGTGCTAGATCCTTTTCCGGCCAATACAGCCGTCATCGGCTACGCTATTGTGTGTCACCCTGATTTAGGTTTAAATACTTCACAGGTCAGCCTTCAGTCAGTAACTACTACGCCGTGCTCAGGACTCAGCCGATGGAACTTTTGGATCGTATCGACGGCAGTTAAGTTGTGCTGATCGTCTTGAAGCAACGATCTTGCTTACTGCTCTCTCTTGTGCTGGCTGAACGATTCTTAACGAAATTTTCGCGACTTCCGCTCGCGAACGGAAACGGACGCAGCCGACTACTGTCACGTGGTCTGCGTACGTTTGGATTTCTGCTGCTCACTGCTAGCCCAGGACGCAGAATCGCGCAAGTCGTGCATGTGTATGTACGTACACTGTTGTTATTCTGCTGCGTGACACGGACGGCCGGTTGCGTGTCGCCTGCGCCCTAGTACGATCGTTAAATTGACGGAGATGGAGATGACGCGGCGGGTCGTCTGTCGTGTCTCGCCTTATGTCTGATGGCCGACGTTAGTATGCAGATTAAGTGCGCAACCTCTTGCGCGCCAGTTGCGTGCACAATTTCAAGTGGCAACGACAGTAGCCAGGCCAAGCCGTGCCGAAGGAAGTTGGGTGACAGAATAGCGCACCACAAGCTCACTGCTGTAAGCCTGCAATACAACGAACGTCGCTACGACGCCTGCGACATCGTAGTCACGCGTCACGCTGGGGCTGGCGAAAGGCGGCAACACATTTGACGCGAGGCAAATGAGTTCGTTAGAGAAGAAGCGACTCTGTGAGGTGGCCTGAAGAGGGCCTAAAGAAGGCCCTTCTGAAGGAGAACGAAGTTATGCGTCTCGTGTTCCAATAAGTGTCGTCAGGGTAGTGGCGGTGGCCGTGCTAGTGACGTTGTACTGCTCAGAGGGAGCCGGTACTTGAGAGTGGGACTGGAAGTGGCTCGTTGTTGTTGGATTTCACTGCGTTGGACTTTCGTCAGCTGGCCCATCCGGGGACGACAGGAATAAGGTGCACGTAGGGAACATGTAAAGGCGGCTGAAGAGACGTGGTACTCTGCATGGGCTGCCGATCTGAGAGGATGGTACTGCAAAGAGCGGGTCAAGGTGGCAGCCAGCAGAAGTGTGCGTGTGAAAGAAAAAAAACGGAGAGACAGAAAAAAAGAGAGAGAAACTGGGCGGACGATAGAGTGGAAGAGAACGAAAGAGATAGAAACTGGGATAGCTCAACAGCGCGCTGAAGACTCAAAGTCCTTTCACAAGTTTGACTCCATTGAAAAGGATTTGCGGGGATCGGGGCGTTGGCGGAAGGACAGCCCTCTCCGAACTAGCGGCTCGAAAACCCGCGAAACTGCCTTGTTCCCATACGATCCCCATGAAATGGTCCCCACGAGACAATAGGTAAAAATATTCCACCGCAGCTTCATGTTCCCCAACCCCAATTTCTCCAAACTACTACCGTCTCAACCTACGCGCTGGAGCCATAGCGTTTCGCCACTGTTCCCCGAAAAACTGTGCCCCCCTTCACCAAAGTCTGTGCTTCGATAACCCTCGCCGTGCTGCCCTGTCACCCGTCCGCACAACAATAGCGGCATAGGCACAGCCAGGGACGACAGCGCGCGGCGACGGCGTGGGCGGCGGCGGCGGTGGTGGCGGTGGTGGCGGCGGCACCCACCATCCCAGCGCAAAAGCGGCTCATCATATCCGCCAAAGGGCTTGCTGATGCATAAAATCACACCACGACACCGGGCACCAACAGCTAAGGCTCCCGCCAGCTCCAATGCAGCTGGGTGCTTCTGCTGGCCGAATCCTGCCGGTCGCCAGACACACTAGATGGGAGAGATCGAGACAGAGAAATTTAGCCGCTCTGAACTCCCGAATGGCCTCCTGAAGAGATATGTGCCGTGAGGGTTTGGTATGAGTATTTGTGTGTGTTCAAATTCCCTCCTCCTACTGAGACTTTTCCTCTGGCTGGGCGTTGAGTAAGATTCGAGAGAGGGCAAAATGGAGGGAAGCGGATGGTCCGAAGGGCAAAGAAGTGATTCCCGCCAGATTGGGACTTTCACAGAGAGTACACCTATATATATATATATATATATATATATATA
>MNPL01019324.1:21303-31915 GCA_002081605.1 Tropilaelaps mercedesae
TCCGCACTCATTTTTCGGAAACTCCCGAAGCCCCTGATGATATTTCCATGCCATGGTTTGCCCCCAACCTCTTCTACTACTACTACACACTTCCTTTCCTCGGCAATAGCAGGTCGTAGGGTTGTTCAGAGATTTCTCCACGTGTTTGCCCCCCAAGCTTCGCCCAGGGGCCCGTACGCCCCTGTTCTGCGAGCGTGGACTCGCACGGAAATTTGGGCCTGAGTCGTAATGTTGCTCCAAACTCGGAAGACGCGCCAGAATTCCTCAATGAACTTCGTTTTAGCATTTCGGCATGGCAAAGCCAAAGAGACTTTCGACCTCAACTAACGAATAAACAGACGAGCAACGGCGATGACGCCAGAGTTATCGGGATCGGGCGGAGTTTCGGCCAGATCGGCAGATCAGACGATATCGTGGCTGAACGTATCGACAGAAAGCGCTACGATGCCAGCGGCCATGCGGCTTCGGCATGCGGTCCTCAGCTCGCCTGGCTGGCCAAAATGTCACGAGACAAACGAGAATAGCAGAAAATCGCCGAGTGCGACCCCCGGGTACGACCCCCGGGTGACCTTGGCCAATAACGAATAGATGCGTTGGCCTTCAATTACCATCTGTTACGATTCATCTCCAACGAAGACACTGGCCTAGTGAGAGGCGACGAAGAACACCTCGTAGACGCGCCGGTCAAAGGAGGACACGATTTCGTGGTCGGGACCTTGTCGACCCCGAACCCCGGGGCGACCAGTCGGGGCAAAAGCGATCTTTCGCCTCGCGATTGAACAATGCCAGGGTATAAGGCCGACTGCATACAATACCCTCTTGTTCCGGATATTCTAAGCTACTCGTTTCCTATAACGAGGAACGCAACGCGTTTGGCCGATGCCGAGTAGGACGCAGACCTTGTCGAGGGGACGCGCTAACACCGAAGAACGGCTGTAGACGCGGTGAATGCCGAAAAACGCCAGATCCCTTTGGTCGGGCCGGGTAGGGTAACTATTGAGACCTGTCCATAACGACGGCGCAACAGAAGGAACCTGTTTGTCAGGTAGAACGTAACAGGACAGGTAAGAAACCGACGTGGCCACTCGTTAATGGACGGCGGAGAAGCCTCAGACCGATGCAGTCCTGATCGCAGGCCACCTCAGTGATGACGCGTTAAAAAAAAAGCACCAAATGGCGGATTGTGTCGCCAGCCGGAAGGTCGAAACAGGCCTATTTCCTGCTGCATCTGCGTTGGACTCGACGGAGTTTGTCTTCATTATTGTTGCTCCGAAGAAATTATTGCTCAGACACGTTACCAACGCCCTCATAGCAGAGCCAGTCACCGGCGACTGATCAGCCTTGATCGGACGTCCAGTTATTCGCGAGACTCACAAAGATCTCGCGTTTAGCGAAGTGCCCATTCGATATCTACCCTGAATGTTAGGTGAATATGCCCATGTGACTCTATTGGGCAAGCAGCAGCGGCATCGTTTCCCTTCGTAGTCCTTTGTCCTATTCCGATCTGATGACAAGTCGGAGCGCGGACAAGATCTTTCCATCGCTTGTTGAGTGCGCCTGATTCTTAGCCCCATTTCTCTTCCTGTTTTCTTCTTCTCGACGACTCCAAACGTTTGCATGTTCGTAGGTAGACTTTCGGCATCCGACCACGTCGGCTCCATCCAGACGCGGCAGCCACCTCTGGACCCTCTGGTGGAAGTTTGTCGTCAGCCGGTGATTCTTAGGCGTTCGAAAGCGATGCTTTGGCGAAGTTTGCTTTGAAGTTAATGGCGTCTGTGAGGGTCTAAAGCGTTCTTCACTGTCACGAGGTATGACAGGCATTTGTCCGTTCTTCTCTCTTCGACGTTACGCCCGTCTGACCTATCTGTCGTACGTGCGCGTCGGCGTTGCTCATCCCGCGCGAGGGTTAATGCGTTCGGGACACGTCCTGATCCGAGCCATGGTCGGATGCCCTGTTGAGCGCGCGCGCGCCCCTCGTATTGAAGTGTCTCCTTCATGGCGGAACAGGCTGCGCGCAGAAGCTCTACGAGAGGGAAATAAGTTACAAAAAGAGAATTGCCACATTCCTTCGCCGCTTTGCCTCCTGCAACACACTTTCCTTGCCCCTGTGGAGTTACCTCGTCCGCGGCCCCTGCCAGGAGGGGCCCGCTTTCCCAAGCGACAGTTCCTGCCTACGATTCCACGTTCTTCATTTTCCCGCCTTCTGCGCCCTCCTCATCCGCATTCTGGGTTTTCTGTCCAGGTCGGCAGTCGCCATTTCAGGCTAACCACCAATTCCGCTTTGCCCAGACCGTACGTCCATTCCTCTTCGGTATGTCCCTCTCAAGTGTTTTTTTCCCCCCGGCCATATTTGCCCCCCGCGACAGACGTCCCAGTCGCCCTTGGTCGTTTGCGTAGTACGGGGTTTCTTTGCGCTGGCTGTCCTCCGTGTTTCGTTGCTCATCGACCGTTTCGTGTGTTCGTACTCGTGTCGTCTCGGCCACCTTCGGCAGAGCTGTCGGCCGTCGCACGGATGCGAAGAAGAATACGCAAAAGAGAAGGAAGAACGAAAGCTGAGAAGGAAAATAAATACAAGGAAAAAGAAGCCGAGGGGGAGAAATCAAGAGGAGAGGCGCGATGAAGATGGAGGAAGCGGTGGAAGGCCTTCGGAGGCAATCTCCGACGAAAGTGGTGGTCAAGGCGGTTTTCCAGAGCAGCGTCCACAGTCTCGCCGCTGCGATGACTCCGCCATGATCTCGGCTTCGACGCCGCGAGTCCGGAGCGTCGCGGGCCCCTTGAAGAACGCTCCGTGCCAGGCCCCGAGAGTCGGACGGATGCGTGACGCGGCTGTAAATCGCATAACTGCTTCACCGCCGCTCGCAGAGGCGACAGTGCTAACGAAAAAAAGGACAGAAAGGTACGGCCCGGGCGTTTTTCGCACGAAAACCGGCCGTCGGCGTAACGACTACACAGATCGTCCTCGCCGCCCGAGCCAGCGCGCAAGGACACCGGCGCGAAAGGACACCGGCTCCACCCAGTGATGTTAATCTCCTGACTGCGGTCACCTGAACACCCGTAGCTGATGAAGACCTCCTAGAAGAACCCCATATGAGACCCCGATTCTCATTTGACACAAAGGGACGGCAAAGGGTGACGCAAATATCAGTAAACGTATTCAGGTCCAATAGGCCAAACTCGAACGGACACCTCTACTGAAACTTGTCATGAACACGGTGACGCGTGACAAGGCCGAGCATCGGCCAACAATGACCTTCAGCGACACGTTTTTTGTTTCGCATCACTCCGGCGCCAGCGTTGCCACCAATTGCGTTAATCAGTTAATAGGAGGAGTCAGCTTTTCGCTACTGTTCGCCAATTAGCATCTGACAATAACGTCTTCGCATCGTTTCGTAGAACGTGGAACCCCATAACGACGGGGATCGAATCCCTGGAACTACATTTTCCTTCCATAGAGCACGCGAATGCATCAGGCCGCAGAGGTTGTCACCCCGGGAAAAGCTACTGGCCACAAACGTGACAGACAATTCTGCCGTCCATGCACAAATGCACCCCGAGAATCCGTCGGATCTGACGGCAGATCCGAAATAAACGTTCGGAACGAAGGACAGTTTAATGGTGGAAGAGGTATCGATGCGTTCAGACCTCCTTGAGCTCGTGCGGGGCTATCTGATCTCTGATGGCCAGCGCTGAGTCAGAAGTCACCGCACCCGCCCGCCGAGGCCGTTCCAGCAGCGATTGTGACGCGTCATTAAGTAGGAATTTCGCCAAGGTCACCGAATGTCGTTCAGCGAGGCGGTTTACGACGGAAAGCCGAACGCCCCAACGACGCCCGGTTAAGTCAAACACTGGCTCCGAAAAACATTTTCCTTGTGAATCGACGAGTTCATAACGAACGCGAACTGGATAAAACGTGGCGACATTCGTCCGAGATCGCTGTAAGACAAAGCGACGTCCGTGACATTGGCGGAGATTCGGAAAAACGCGCCACTAGAACCGCCAAAACGGATGGCACGGACATGTTGGACGTGTTGTTACTAAATGGCAGATGCAACCATCAACAATTGGGTAGATCGAACGAGCTGAGAATTTCTGCAGCAGCGTTTCTCCACTTGACGATAGCGTGACCAGCGCGTTCTCCCGGCACGGACAGAGTGGCACGCATACACAGCTGGTCAGACTCCTGCTAAACGCGAAATCCGCGTAACGGATCATCACGCCAGACTCCGATCTCAGAGCGGAACGGCCTTCGTTCTGTCCAGGACCAAACCCATCGCCTGGGCACGCACCCGTCAGGATAGTGGAGGAGTCATATCCTATTTCCCGGTAGGACCCCAGCCGTCGAACTGCGCGGATCTAAGCGGTCCGTCTGCGCAAAGTTTTCCTCTCAAGGGTTGTTCGCTGTATATATATATAAAATTGCACATTTTCTCGGACCGGCACTCGATTTTTAGATAGAAAAAACAGTCGGGTCATCAGCCGAACTGTTGGAGAAGCTGAAGACGCACTCGTTCGCCACGCGAACATTTCATTAACGAGCTTTTTTTTCGGGCAACAACCTCCGCTCAAATGTCGATTCTGGAGCGTGTCGTGACGCGTTCAAGAAGGCGCCACGTGATTGCGCCTCAGTCCGGCGGGCGCTTAGCGTTTACGTTGTTCGTGTGTTCAATATTCAAATTGGATTCCAACATGCCACAGTCCGCGTGGGCCTGAGAAGAACAATCGCTTGTCCTACAGGTCCTACCCTTCTGCCTGAACGGCCAGTGCAAACGAAGTACGGGAACAAACACGTTGTGGCATTCGCACTACGATTCACATATCGATGTGTGTGCTTCCTCCTCTCATCATCATCATCATCATCATCATCATTATGAAGATGATGATGATGATGATGATTATCTGAAGATGAAACCATTTGAAGAGAGTAGCACAGCTTCTGCAGCTCTTCTGCAGGCCAATAATGCCATATATATTCTAGTACAGTAGATTTTGTCAAATTATGATACCTCGGGACATCCTTTGTCAGTAAACGGTACGCGTAGTAGAAACAAAAAACGCATGAAAACAACAACAAGAACAATTATCATCCTCATTAAACATTTGCCGGCGTACGAACGCAGGAAATCGCCATACAAACATTTACCCTGTTCCAAAGGAGGCTACATCAGGACGCTCGGTCAGGGCGCGAAGAGTCTTTTACTTACCGAGGAGGGCCTGGAACAGCTTCGACTTGAATATCCGGATGACCCGTTCGATGGCCAGACGCAACTGTCGATCTTGGGGCCTGGAAAGCTTCGCATGGTAATCTTCTAACAGCTCCAGGGCCCGATGGGCTTCTGCAATCGAGAAACATCGATAGACCAGTTCCTACATGAATTCATTGACTTGTAGGGTTGTTGATTCGCTGGCGGGACGACGGCTCCGCTCTCTGAGGAAATAGTCCCGAAAAAAAGTGAAGGGTAGAGCAGCAGAGGCTGTGGTGCGAGTTTGCAAAACGTGTGTGTGTGTGTGTGTGTGTGTGTGTAAATGGCGTTAAACGCCTTATGAGCTGGCTGCACGTGCGCTTTCCGCTATCGACCGGTGAAGCGATCTAAAGCCACCACCCACCGGAGGGGCATAGAAAAGCGCAAAACATTTGCATGAAATGTCCGCACAAACGAAGGAAACAAGCGACTAAATGCGACGTCCTGCGCAACGTATGCGAGTCCGGCCACCGCGGACAGACAAACAAACGCATGAGTTGCACAAATGCATCGCACTTTGGAGCTCGCCACGGTGTTCGTGACAGCTCAACCATGAAGCACATACGACGCGCACGACGAAGTCACATGCACATGTGTGAGTTCCACCGGCGCACATCGAGATAGTCACCGCACGATGGCATCAGCTGACTGACGACAATAATAAGGCGGCGACGACAAAACACATTTTTACACGAGCATCTGCTCGTTGACGAGCGTCGTATCCGTCCGGGCGAGTGGCCCCACGCCGAGGGCGAGTGTGTCACGTGTCGCTTCCGGGTGCAGCTGCTCAACGGGCAATGGCCTTACACGACCTAGGGCAGCAACAGGTGGAGGCACCAATAAACCTAGGCGGTGTCTGCGGAAAATGAAAGCGCTTTAGTTTACGGTTTGTGGCTCGCCGAATTGCATGGCAAACGTATCCGTGAAAGGAACAACAAGTCTCTGCTTTTGTTTTTATTGTTATTGCTTTTATTGTTATCACTGTGCGGCTTGTAGGGAAGTAGCAATTTCCGGTGATAATATATACAAGCTACTTCTACGCAGTTAACCTTCAAGGAGCTTTTATAAAAATGCTAGGGTCCTTCTTTTTCATCCAGGACCAATGTGTTACAGGCAAATGTAGCTGATTTTCATGAGCTGCTGTTGCTAGAGGAAATATTAATTCAATTTGTTATACGCCTGCGTGGCTGATTATCCAATTAGTAGTAGCATTAATTTGTCCAGATAGAGCGCGGCTCGTGTACTCGGCCAATAATGCTCGTTCGTAATCGAAATGAAACATTATTCAACGCCATCCCAGTAGAAGACAGACTTCCGGGCCACGCGCAATGTCCTTGAAAGTTGTTGACAAGAAACGTCGCACCAATTTAACCGAGCGATTTCGCTTAAATTGTTCGTTGACAGAACGCGAAACGTTCTCGTACACGAACTGTCCCCATGGACTCCGTGGAAATTGTGCTTGGAAACACCCAAGAACACCGACGACCTGTCGACTTCGAAGCATCATGCCGGGTTTGTGTCTCTTCGTACGCCCGCGTCGTCATGAGCCGTGCAGGACGCACGCGCATCGCAGCTTCTATTCGCCATTAAACGATTGCAAACGCACACGCAGACGCGTCGAAGTTTATGACGTTTTTTTCCTCGAACGCTAACGGGAGAACGCCTGACGTTTTGTCATCTCGTGGCCTAAATCGAGGGTCACGCCAAGGCTAATTCTTTCTTCGCCCATCCGATATTGAAGTCTTCGATCCGGTCCCGAAGAGATCGATCGATATGGCTTCATGAACGCCCGGTCAGTGCAATCCGATTGTAGGGCGCTAGGATTCCTGGGCACCGAGGTGGCCTGACCCGCTCCGACCAATAAAGTGACCCCTGCCGAAACGGCCGCCGTCGATGTCCCGAGACAACAAAACCTCCTCCTCCTCCTCCTCCGTTGAACAATACCGGACAAACAGTTGTATTAATGGTAAATTGATTTATTGGTTTCGACTGCCAGTTACGTTCCGAGATGCGGGGACGTTCCATCGGACGGGGGTCGGCCGGTCAGCGATTGTGCGAAGCTGATCGGGCCTGTAAAGTATTTCTACTCTTTCATATTGATCTATTGGGATCTATCCTCCGAAGTCGGGCCTGCTTTATTCATTAGGTTCTAGCGCAAAAACTCAGCGGCGTTAACTGACGTGAGGCTGTGGACCTGATTTTCGTAGGGTTTCGTCGTGTGACGGGAGAGGGACGAGGAATGGAGAAGTCTTGGAGAGTGGACAAACGGGAGGGGATATTGACGCCTCAGTCCGGTGAAGGTAACGTCTCTGTAGGAAACAGGTGGACTTCGGATCCTGCCGTTGGCCTTCCAGCGTCTTCGTGGGAGCAGGTCCGGAGGCGATGTCCGGTCCGAGAGGGCGGAGTCACTCCGGCCGACACCTCGGCCGACGGCTGTAAACTCCGCTTCGTGGAAATTGCTCGGTTAACACTCGCGTGTCAAGAACGAAGTTTCGGCGACTGCACCATTGACGACGAAGAAACCGAATAGCCGAGAAAAATATTTCGTGTTCTCACCGTTGACGCGAGGTTTTCGTCGAACGTTGGCGCGGCAACAGATCGGGGAAGGAACTCGCTGTCTGCCGGCTCGATTTGCAAACCCCCGGACTCGAGGTAGAAACTTCGCGTGGCGGGTAAACCTCGTGACCGGTACCTCATCCGTTGAATATTTCCATATTCTGTTGGGATCAGTTGGGGTGATAGATTGACCTGACGTCCTGTCACGGCCAAGGAGAGAAGCGGGCCCTCGACAATGCACTTGTCCTCCGGATCCGAGGTTCCAACCAGCGGGTGCGTCACGGTAGGAGGCTCTGAGAAAACTCTGATATAGATTCTTGACGCTCACGCAGACCCAGCTTTGCAGTTGTGTAATGGATATTGGTATAGTTCGGTCGACGTCACGCCTTTCTCGATGTGCATCGACAAGAATAAAAGACAATTGGTCACGTTAGGGACCAGCGAAAGCGCACAAATGCTCCCTCTTCCCCCCCCCCGGAAAAACGTGTCAGCTGCCACCTGCATAGATTTTCGCTTTGATGAAACTCTGAAGAATAAATTTCGTTGCGACTTCATGTCGATTAGGTCAGCAGCCAGCTCTGGGTTAGCTGCACGTCGTACCTGAATCTTCATTTTTCAGGAAAATCAGAAAATTTCAGTCGTCTATCATCCGTGTGATGATGACCATGACCTGTTGTTGGCAATTTGGCGGAGTCGCCCTACGTTATGACGCTGCAGTTTGTGGCAATAAAGATGACTATTCTGTCTACTCTGGCAGCAAAGACGAATAACTAAATTATCGGACGTCTGCCAGTGTTGAACCAGATGCCTCGTGCCGGTGCCTGTTCCCTTGAAACGCTTCTTCTTGACGGGCACCGACGAAACTTATTCACGTTCCGACTTTGCTGGGTATTTCTGGACAAGTTCCTACTTGACTTCAACCTAGGCCAGCAAATAGCGTTGATGAAGCACATTTGTTATTATTTTTTTTTTTTGACCAATCGCTCGAGGTGGCCACGTGTGCTAATTCGTCTTCTGGACGGCGCACCTATTTTGTGCCTAACGTCCAACAGGTTGTTGTTGTTGTTGTTAGTTGGTTGTCAACTTCAGATACTCGAGCGGGACTGTTATTAGCCCGACACCAGATCATCGACTACGGATGTCAGTTAGACATTCTAGGTCAGACCTTTAACGTACCTAAGTGGACTTTATAACGAGATTTGCGTTGAGGTATCTGAGGTACGCCTAAATCTTACCTTGAGATAGGATTTAGGGGTCGTTCGCCGACTCGAGAGTGGACAAGTTCGTCTCTCAGTGAAGATGTTATTCCTCCACTAGCCCGCGACGAAAAGCGATTCACGGCGGGGACTGGCTGATAAAAAGCTGCGCCATTTTCGACAGTTGATGATCGTAGCAAACGTTCTGTTTACTGTGAACAGGGAAAGAGTGAATTTCCGTGTGGCAAACGAGCTCCACGCCAAGCGAGCCAATTCAAGTAACGGCAAGCGACACCGGCCACCACACGGGTCAGATCAGGCGTGAACGAAGCTCGCGCAGACGTTTCATGAAGCATGAGGGCGATCGACCGATCGATCGATCGATCGACAGGGCACGTACATCCTTCAGACACGTCACGGTTAAGTGACGAGCGAAGAAACGACCTCAGCTAAGAAGCGTTTCGATCAATACGACGCATACGCCCTTGTCCGCCATGATCCCCAACGGATTCTGGCATCTCGTTATGGGACGTATTCGTAGCGCGCAAACCTCTAGCGCATGTCTTTGCCCCCGGTCCTGGCCAACTCGAACTTGCAAATGTATCCGACTGTCTAACCGGAAGGAAACTGGGCTGAGAGATATGGCCACAACAGGGGTTCGTGTCCATTCGCACCTTCAGCAGCTGCGCGCGTACCAGCCACGACCATTCCACTGTTCCTGTTTTCCCTGGCTGAGTTCGTTCATTCATCGTGGCCCCATCTGGCATTGCCGATTTTGTTTTTCTGCCGGGAAGGGTAACACAGGTCCCATTTTCCCAGGCCCACATCCATCCCCACTCCTCCTGTTGGTCGCTGGGGCTTGGCGATTCCACGCACTCGGGCACAGAATGAATGGCGATACGCAGGGAACCTCGCGCGATACGCGGGGGCATCACGCGGGGGGATGAATCTGGTGGTTGCTTCTCCGACTCGCGCACGGCCTTTTCGGCCGCCCGCTAAGACCGACACGATGAGCGTGCCAGCGTTTGTTATGCATGCTAATGGCCCGCCTGGAGGGGGCTGCGGCATGAAGCTGTACCGGGCTCGCCCCCAGCGGGGCATGCCACAGGCACGTCGTCTCATAGGCCCTCTGCGAGCAGTCGGTTGCCCCCGTTTGTAGCACTCCGAGAAAATGAGCCCTGTTTGCCCCCTTCTCCGGTTCCCAGTCTGCATAGATCCTCCAACGCCATCAGCTGGAGCATCATCCGCCATAGTGGCTTGCATACGGTTGGCCTCCGTAGCCGGGGGGCGTACGTGGCATTACCGGGTGGCTGCGCCGCGCTGCTGCGTACGGACACCAGGCCACGCTGAAGCGCCTCGGTAGCTGGCGAGCGTCATGCATCGAGGTGTGGAAGCGCGTCATGAAGAGACATCATCTAGATGAATACTTTCCTATAGCTTCGTCGCTACACCTGTTGTGCGTGATCTACTTTATGAGAGCGGAGCCTTTGCAGGCGAATGGGTTAGGTTTGTAGGCCGTCGGCGCAGATTGGTGGCTTCTGCGCTGTGTACGGCACGAAGAGTACGGTAAATCGGTGTGTGTGTGTGTGTGTGTGTGTGTGTGTGTGTGTGTGTGTGTGT
>MNPL01019325.1:971-15726 GCA_002081605.1 Tropilaelaps mercedesae
ACAAAAGATGACAGATGTGACATAAATCCAAACTAGATATGACAAGACGTACACAAATTTATGCGTAATCACACAAAGCAGACACAAATCCCTACGCAAGATTAGAGAGCAGACACAAGTATATCAACATTACAGAGAAGAGATAAAGAATGACAGATGTGATATAAACCGGAAGTTGATATGACAGGACAAATATAAATACTTGCATAATAAGACAAAGCGGATAAAACCCGTGCGCAAGATTACAGAGCAGACATCTATGCGCAAGATTAGAGAGCAGACGCAAATATATCAAGAACTCGAAGAAAAGATAAAAATGACAGATGTGACAAACCCAAACTTGATATGATAGGGGATACACAAATATATGTGTAATGAAACAAAGCAGACACAAATCCATACGCAAGATTACAGAGCAGACACAAATATATCAAGATCACAGAGAAGGGATAAAAAATAGCAACTGACAAGCAAAGCAGACACAAATTCATGCGAAGATCAGAGAGCAGACACGAATCTGTGCCCAATGTTGCGGAGCTGGCGTGAACCATATAAATGATAACGGAGCAAATATACCCTCAAACTTAATGTGATAAGACAGACATGAAAACACGCACAACAAGACAAAGCAGACAGAAATACGTGCGCAAGATTACAGAGTAGACACAAATGTACACTCAAGATTACAAAGAAACATAAAAAATGCCAGATGTGACATAAACTCCAACTAGATATGGCAAGACGTACACAAATCTAAGCGTATTCAAACAAAGCAGACACAAATCCATACGCAAGATTAGAGAGCAAACACAAATATATCAAGATCAAAAAGAAGACGCAAAAGTGACAGACGTGACATAAACCCAAACTTAATATGACAGGACAAACACAACATCATACGTAACAAAACAAAGCAGACATACTCTATGTGAAGATTAGAAAGCAGACATAAATCCGTGCTCAAGGTTACGGAGCTGACGTGAGCCATATACAAAATGTCAGAGCCAATACGCTCCCAAACTTAACGTGACAGGACAAGCACAAATATATGCGTGACTAAACAAAGCAGATATAGAATTACGCGTAAGATTAGAGAGCACACCCGAAGCCATGCTCAAGGTCATGGAGCAGAGTGGGTAGAAAAAAGATGACAGCAAATGCGCCCCCAAACTCCATGGGATAGGACAGACACAAACACGTGCACAATAAGACAAATCAGATACAAAACCCGTGCGCAAGATTACAGAGCAGACAGAAATATATGCTCAAGATCACAAAGAAGACGCAAAGAATGATAGATGTGACATAAACCTAGACTCGATACGGCAGGACAGGCACAAATTTATGCGTAATGAAACAAAGCAGACACAGATTTATGCGCAAGTTCAAAGAGTAGACACAAATTGAGAGACAATCACGGAGTTGACGTGAGCCATATAGGAGAAGTTAGGGCAAATACACTCCCGAACTCAACATGTCACGACAGACATGAATTCGTTCGTAAAATGACAGGTTAAGCACATATACATGCTCAAGGCCACCGAGAAGACATAAAAAATGGCAGATGTGATATAGACCCAACCTCAATATGACAGGACAGACACAAATGTGTGCGTAATGAAACAAAGCAAACACAAATTTATGCTCAAGATTAAGGAGCGGAGACGAATTTATGCTCAAGATTACGGCGCGGAGTAGACCATATAAAAGACGATAGTAAATACTCTCCTAAAATCAATGTATGGGACAGACACAATTCTATACGTAATGAAACAATGCGGAAACAAATCCATGCGCAAGATTACAGGGCAGACACAAATATACGCTCAAGGTCATAAAGAAGATAAAGAATGACAGATCTACATAAACCAAAACTCGATACGACAGGACAGACACAAATTTATGCGTAATGAAACAAAGCAGATACAGATTTATGCGCAAGCTCAGAGAGTAGACACGAATCCATACTCAAGGTCACGGAGCGGAGTGGATAAAAAAGATGACAGCAAATGTACCCCTAACCTCAATGTGACCGGCCAGACACAAACACATGCACAATAAGACAAAGCAGATACAAAACCCGTACGCAAGATTACAGAGCAGACACAAATCTATTCTCAAGATCACAAAAAAGACGCGAAAAATGACGGATGTGACATAAACCCAAACTCGATATAACAGGACAGACATAAATCTATGCGTAATTAAATGAAGCAAGCAAAAGTTCGTTTACAGGTTAGGTTACAGGTTAGGTACATATATGTGCTCAAGATCAAAGAGAAAACATAAGAAATGACAGATGTAAACCCAAACTTAATATGACAGGACAGACACAACTATATGCGTAATAAAACAAAGCAGGCATAAATTTATGAGATTAGAAAGCATTCACAAATCCGGGCTCAAGATTGCCGAGATGACGTGAGCCATATACAAAATGTCAGAGCAAATACACTCCCAAATTCAACGTGACAGGACAGATACAAAGCTATGCGACAAAGAAGATACAGACTTACGCGTAAGATTAGAGAGCAGACACGAACCTATGTTCAAGGTCACGGAGCGGAGTGGATAGGAAAAGGATGAGGGCAAATGCACCTTAACTTAATGGCAAAACAGACACAAACACATGCGAATAAGACAAGGCAGACACAAAACCCGCACGCAAGATTACAGGGCAGACACAAATATACGCTCAAGGTAACAGAGAAGACATAAAAATGACAGATCTGACATAAACCCAAACTCGATACGACAGACAAACACAAATTTATGCGTAATGAAAGAAAGCAGACACAGATTTATGGGCAAAATCAGAGAGTAGACACAAATCGATGCTCAAAGTTACGGAGTTGACGCGAGCCATACAAAAAAAATCAGGGCAAATACACTGCCGAACAAAACTTGTTAGGACAGACATAAATCCGTACGCAACATTACAGAAAAGACACGAATGTACTCTCAAGATCACAGAGAAGTCGTAAAAAATAGCATGAGTGACATAAACCCAAATTCGATATGACAGGACAGACACAAATCTATGCGTAATTAAACAAACCAGATACAGATTCACACGTAAGATTAGAGGGCAGACGCGAATCCACGTTTAAGGTCACAAAGCGGAGTGAATAGGAAAAAGATGAAGGCAAATGCACCTCCAAAGTCAATGTGATAGGATAGACACAAATTTATGCGTAGTGAAACAAAGCAGACACGGATTTATGCGCAAGACCAGAGAGTAGACACAAATCGATGGTCAAAGTTACGGAGTTGACGTGAGCCATATAAAAAAGTCAAGGCAAATACACTCCTGAACTCAACATGTTAAAACTAACATAAATCTGTACGTAACATTACAGAAAAGACACGAATGTACGCTCAAGATCACAGAGAAGTCGTAAAAAATAGCAGGAGTGACATAAACCCAAATTCAATATGACAGGACAGACAAAAATCTATGCGTAATTAAACAAAGCAGACATAAATCCATGCGAAGATTAGAAAGCAGTCACAAACCTAAGCTCAAGGTTACGGAGCTGACGTGAGCCATATACAAAATGTCAGAGCAAATACACGCTCAAACTTAACGTGACATGACAGGCACAGATCTATCCGTGATTAAACAAAACCGACACAAAAATATACGCAAGGTTAGAAAGCAGACAAGAATCCATGCTTAAGGTCACGGAGCGGAGTGGGTAGAAAAAAGATGACAGCAAATGCACCCCCAAACGCAATGTGATAGGACAGACACAAACATAAATAAGACAAGGCAGACACAAATCCGTACTCAACATTACAGAGAAGACACAAATGTAGGCTCAAGGTCACAGAGAAGACATAAGAAATGACAAATCTGACATAGACCCAAACTCGATATGACAAAACAGACACAAATTTATGCGTAATGAAACAAAGCAGACACGGATTTATGCGCAAGATCAGAGAGTAGCCACAAATCGATGGTCAAAGTTACGGAGTTGGCGTGAACCATATAAAAAAAGTCAGGGCAAATACACTCCCGAACTCAACATGTTAGGACAGACATAAATCCGTACGCAACATTATAGAAAAGATACGAATGTACGCTCAATATCACAGAGAAGTCATAAAAACTGGCAAGTATGACATAAACCCAAATTCGATATGAAAGAACAGACCCAACTCTATACGTAATAGAACAAAGCAGATATAAATCCATGCGAAGATCAGAAAGCAGTCACAAATCCATGCTCAAGGTTACGGAGCTGACAAGAGCCATATACAAAATGTCAGAGCAAATACACACCCAAACCCAACGTAACATGACAGACATAAATCTATGCGTAATTAAACAAAGCAGATATAGAGTTACGCGTACGATTAGAAAGCACGAGTCCACGTTCAAGGTCACGGAGCGGAGTGGATAGGAAAAAGATGAAGGCAAATGCACCCCCAAACTCAATGTTACAAGACAGACACAAATACATGTAAATAAGACAAAGTAGACGCAAATCCGTACGCAAGATTACAGGGCAGACATACATACACAGAGAAGACAAAAAATAACAAAAGATGTGACATAAGCCTAAACTTGATATGATAGGAAAGTCACAAATCTATGCGTAATGAAACCAGACAGACAGGCAGCTATGCGCACGATTAAAGAGCAGGCACGAAATCATGATCAAGGTCACAGAATTGAGTGAATTATATAAAAAATGACAGCAAATATACCCCCAAAAAAAAGAGCAAACACAAACATATCAAGGGCATACAGAAGAGAGAGATATGACAGATGTGACATAAATTTAGACCAGATATGACAAGATAGACACAAAGACATGCACACTAAGAAAAAGAAGACATAAAACCCGTGCTCAAGATTACAGAGCGGACACAAATATGTGTTCAAAATTACAAAAAGATGCAAAAAATTACAGATGTGACATCAACCCAAACTCTATATAACAAGACAGACACAAATGCGTAATGAAGCAAAGTAGATACAAATTTATGCGTAAGATTAGACAGCAGACACGAATCCATACTCAAAGTCACGGAGCGGAGTGGACACAAAACACGACAGCAAACGCACCCCCAAGCTCGGCACAGACACAAACACATGCAAATAAAACAGGCAGGCACAAGTCCTGACGCAACATTACAGAGAAGACACAAATATACGCTCAAGGTCACAGAGAAGACACAAAAAATCACAGACGCAACATAAATTCAAATTCAATGTGAGTACACAGACACAAATATATACGAAACGAAACAAAACGCAGATTTATGCGAAGATTAGGGAGCAGGCACAAATACATGCTCAAAGTCACGGAGCTCAGCGGACCATATAATAGATGACAGCAGATACAACCCCAAACTCAATATGACAGGACAGACACAAACACATGCGAAAATTAGAGAGCAAACACGAATCTATGTTTGAGATTACGAAGCTAACGTGAACCATATAAACAAATGACAAAACAAACATACTCCCAAACTCAATGTGATAAGACAGGCATAAGCACATATACAATAAGACAAAGCAAATACAAATTCGTACGCAGGATCATAGTCAGACGCAAATATATGTTCAAGATCACAGAAAAGAGGTAAAAAATGCCAACTCGATATGATAGAACAGGCACAAATGTATGCGTAATGAAACAAAGTAAATACATATCCATGCGAAGATCAGAGAGCAAACACGAATCTGTGTCTAAGGTTACGAAGCTGACGTGAACCATATAAAGATGACGGAGCAAATATACTCCTAAACTCAATGTGTTAAAACAGACACAAAAGCATGTACAATAGAACAAAGCAGACACAAATCCGTACGAAGATTAGAGAGAGGACACGAACTTGTGTCTGAGATTACGGAGTTGACGTGAACCATATAAAAAATGACGGAGCAAATATACTCCCAGACTCAATGTGATAGGACAGGCATAAACACATACACAATAACACAAAGCAGACACAAATCCTGCACATAAAACAGACGATGTTGGACAACAAGTAACGAGAAGCGGTATCTTAGGTACGCCGAGTTCATTGTTTGAGCAAGGCGTGCATTGAAGTCTAAATGTGTACCTACCAAGGTGCCTAAATGACGCAAAATTTTTAATCAAGCTAATAACTTTATAGCCAGAATATGGTACTATGTCAACTAGAACAAATGGTACTATGGTACTATGAAAAATATAAACCCAAATTAATCTGACGCAGTAAATATAAACCGAAATTCAACGTACGGAAGAAAATGCAAACCTTAGCCCGATGTAAAAGAACAAACACAAATCCATACGGAATGAGAAAGAGCAGATAAGAACGCGTGCACACGATTATAGAGCCGACATGAACCCATACAAAAGATGGGGAACAGACAGAAATCCATACTTAATGTCAAAAAACAAACGTCAGTTCATGCATGATACAACAAAATAGATATGAATCCAAGTACCAAATATAGACAGAAAAAATAACCCTCCTGAGTGAGACACATAAATTATAAACCGTTTGTTTTACTAGGCTTGTAAGACTTCGAGAACGTGTGAAATATTTTGTGATAAAGAAGCCTACTTAAAGCAGCAATCGTCTTAACGAGCATTCGCAGCGAGAAAGTAAAATAAAAAATTTTATTTAACATAAGAAATTAAAGGGAAAAAGCAAGTTCAGGTATGAAAACTACAAATTCGTGGTAGTACAGACATGAACAAAAGCATACTGTGACAGAGCAAACATGTATGTATAATTATATATACTCAAATATCAGAACAGGTACAAATACAAAAACCATGTGATAGAGTAAATTTTATATCATACATAACAGCGAATCACAAACGAATTAATGTACAGTAGCAGAACAATATAGATCGGCGCATAAAATAATGGAACAGACAAAAAGGCCTAAAGAGTCTGACGAAGCAAAAACTCAGCCACAATAACCGAACGCAGATATAAATGCGCAATGTGACGAAAGAAACAGGAACCTATACATAATATGAAAGACGTAACCCATAATTAAAATAGGGTATGGGTTTGTGCACAATAGAATGTACGGACATTTATGTGCAAAATTGCAAAGCATCCATACCTACATTTTCAACAAGACAGAATTAATATGCCAAATAGATTAAATTGTACAAAGGCATAATCTAAAAAATAACAGTATAAAAATTTAAATGGTCTAGTCAAAATTAACGTCTTTTGAAACTGAGATACCTAGCTATCTCGTCAAATTTACCATGGGGTGGCTATATTTGTCGACTTGCTGGTATGAACACGAGGTTATACACCTCTGACACATTATCTATGTCGTTAGGGACATCAGCCAGACATAGCGTCAACACCATTTCAAACCAGATCTCGATCGATTGCGAGATCTTAGGGTCTGTAAAATTTTAGACCGCCAGCGTAAAGTTTGTACGGCAACCCTAAACCATATTCTTTAAGTCAAGTATAAATATGATAAAGATAAGAGGGTCGTTACAAGGTATTTCAGGTACATCCGATTGACACGCTCATTCGAAATTGAACGTGTCATTAACAACATAGGCAATAACATTTTTTACGATGACTTTGAAATGGAGCCCATTCCTGAGCAATGCGAAAGGCTGAGTAGTGCAAGGTTTTTGTAGAATGTAGAAGGGATTCTATTAAAAAGTTGTACTGAATTTTGTGGGCAATGTTTTAGTCTTTTCATAATGATCTTAATATGGAAAAGCCGATACGGAAAAAAATGTGGAAGCACAATATGGAAAAGTTTTTGAATGTTTCGGCCATATCAAAACGATTTAGGATAAAGCGTCAGGTAATCTTATCAGGGAAACTGGGAGTTGGAGCTCACCCGTTTTTTAACAGAATTGGTATAAAACGAAGTTTCTTGTAGCGAGATGTGCTTTAGCGAGGGCGGACAAAAATAATGATTAATGGAAATGATGGTGCAAACAGTTAATGAGGTAATTGAACATACAGCTTACATTGTCACAATAACTAGAACACTTAATAGAATTTACAAGTAATAAGTTTGCGTCAATCGACTCGGGGTCAAACTTATTAAAATAATCGCTCTGTGGTCAAAACGTACACGTGACGGAAGTATTAAAAGGTTAAAAGTAAGACAAAGAACTAAATGACATCGCTTTTATTGTCGGGGTCAGATCTAAAAATATGCGTAATATAATTCATGAGCCGAAAGAACCCGTTGAATGTACAAGAGTTTAGAGTTTCCTTTGTTGAATCATTAATAGCGAAACCAAACGACTGGCCAATGACAAAAAGGTTAAAATTTCTACAAACAAATAATGGATCCGCTACATCACAATAAATAAAAAGATTCGACGTATTTAACAATTCAAGCAGTCCGTGTCTGAGCTTCCCCAGTGTTAAACGCATAACTGCACACAAAACGTGTGACCCATCGCGCAATGAGCATGAACCACAATAGCCTGTACGCCACCAGTAACTTCTACAAAACAATACTTCCGAAATTTCTTACTGAATATGCGACAATACGACCTTTAAGACCTCTATCACGCGAGAACACCTAGTAAAATTTATCCAACGACAACTACATATTCGAGATACCCACATTTAACCACGTCGCCGTAATCATAATACTGTCAGAATTGCGTAGGATGGAGCAGTTCAGTCCATTGTCTGATTTTCCACCTCGGCTATCGATTACTAATTTAGAAGTACATTTTCAAAAGAAAGTCACGGTTCCAAATATTCTTATTACCTTCATTATTTCCAATATTTACACCTAAACTTCCCACTATTAACGTAAGCACTATACTCTTGAGTTGATGTCACCACAGCACTGGTTTTATGTGAGAGATTGTCCCTCTGCCAGCATCACTCCGATGTTTCTTTACTATTAAGATCGGAATCTCATAAGGGGTTGTGGATTTCCTGACATTTTAGCAGAACAATAGTGGATCTTGCCTGCAAAAAGCAAAATAAGGGCAAAGGTTCTGTCGGTTTCCAACTTTCGAACGAATTAAACGACCATTAGAAGGTTTTATAACGTATCTGTTCGACAACGAAACATCTGTTTGTCTGTTGTCATTTGTTGAACTTTAGCGCTGATTCTATACACATATTCTCTTTGACAGCCTCTGTAGGACACCAAAGCTGTATTATCTTAAAAGTCTTGAGAGGTCACACGCTGGGGTGCGCAGGGATGTTCAGCTAATGTGACTGTATGAAAGGTCTTGTTGGAGGAGCTGGTATTTTGCCTTTACGCGGCAATTCTGAATACTTCCTCATAGATATAACAAAAAATGTGTACGCAGAGCAAATCAGTTCGAGACAGTGTGCCTTTCAAGATGTTCACGACCGTAGCAGTACCTTCAGACGTTACGCCGGGAAGTCCTAAATGATCAAGATACTCGCTCTTAGCAAAGACCAGGGCGGATCGATGTCCTTCATCTCAAAGATGCCACTCGAACACTTCTCACACACAGCTTTTACCTTCGCTAAAGCATAGATGCATCGAACGAAAAAGCCGATGTAAACTCATGCAGAATATAACAGAACAGACATCAGCTCAACAAATATATTCATTACAATACGAAAACAACTTTTGTTACATCATCAACAAGCTACCCGTGTATTTTATTAGTCACCCATTATACTCAGACAAACAAATATTCATCAGCACACAAGTTATTGATTTGCTCTTTATTAATCGGCAAGCAAACATGAAACAAGCTTAATACTTTCAACATGTAATATGAAGCACCCTTAGATCACACAGTTTTTCTAGATCTTAAAAAAATAACAATATTAAGGTCAGCAGTCAGGCGTAACTCCACAATGCTTAGATGGCCCTTAAGGTGTCGTGTGGAGATTACACCCGTAATGACCATATTACGTTATGACAGTACCAAATTTTAGTACTACGAGGCTTTTGGGAAGTTACCGTAAGACGTGGTTAACTTAAATGTGAAAGACCATAATATACTCTTCTGCAATATCTCAGCTGATAAAACATATATCTCCATGTTTTGTCTTGGAACAACCTTAAGAATTAGCATTACCATATTGCGTTGTATTTTCGAATTTCGAAGTTCTCGAATATTGTTCATGTCACTTCGATATTTAGCTGCCGCAGATCAATTATTGAGCGAGTGTGGCGATCACCCATGATATAAGGATATTTCTACGCGTTTTTATTCTGCAGAATCGTGACGAACCTTTTTAAGTTGTGGCCCCTTAGTCATGGCCTGACCGCCGCGAAAAAACGCATATGAAACGAGCGCCTGTCTCTGCTGCCAAAGTTCGTTTATGCAGCTTAGCAGTAGATCGTGACATGGCGGCGTAGTTAATAACTGGCTTAGACCACAATGACATATACTTGAGGTATTTAGTTCAGTGCTACAAGTTCAAGAGGTAGGACTTCTGACTTGGCCACATATATCGGCTCGTTGCGCTTCTGTACCGAAACATCTTAGCTTTGGCAATGATATGAGAATCGGCAATGATATACCACATTTAGAAAATAACCTCTCAATTATTCTGCTGGTTCTCTTCCAGATAGCGTAGCCCGGCTGGCTGGTGTATGTCCGTAGTCTGAATGCGTAGTGTTGCGTTCCACTAATTTTAAGCATTTGTGCTATAACGATTAGTTTGAACATGGTTCCCTAATTGGTTGAAGATTTTCCACTTGTAGGTGCGAAACTGTGATTCGAAAAACTTTTTCAATGTAGATACA
This sequence comes from Tropilaelaps mercedesae, assembly GCA_002081605.1. Lineage (NCBI taxonomy): Eukaryota > Metazoa > Arthropoda > Arachnida > Mesostigmata > Laelapidae > Tropilaelaps > Tropilaelaps mercedesae. The sequence goes on from MNPL01019325.1 coordinate 11,683, forward strand.
CGGAAATTACCACTAACGTTTATTGAAAATGAACTAGTATTATAGAGCTATAAACTTTGTTTCGTCTAAATCTGGCGTTACGTACTGATTTTATCCTATCATCTAAAACAATATCCGTGGTAAACAGGCAAAGATTAGAATTACGCTGTATGAGTAACATAAGAAGGTATCAATTCAGAGTCACTTGAGATAGGGGCCGAAAAGTGCAAAATAGGAAGTACACAAAATCTAAGACATACACTGCAACTTTTCGCCGACAGCTCTGGCAACATGGTGTTGGCAAACTGACATCGTTTTTATCTTACATCTGTAGGTTTAGCAAACGCTTGTAAGTTACGAGGTTGTCTTGGCGCTAGAAGACTTCCCAAAAACAGCAGTTAAACTCGGTGATTTGGTGCATTCGTGTACGCGTTGCGACCGGAGGAGACATGCAGGTGCACGAGTTCGATCCCCGCCGTTGCACATTTACATTTATGGGGTCCGTCTTACGAAGTAATGCAAAAAGTGCTGATGGCCAGCTCTAAAAAATATTTAGACTTCTCAAAAAGCTTCACATCGAGGGCTCGGTGCATTCATATGCCACACTTTATTAAAGGGGTTCGTTCTACGAAGTAATGCAAAATATATATAAATTCGAGAAACTTCTCCATAAAGTAAGATTTCTCACCAAAAATTAGACAAATAACATGTAGTTGACCTAAGTGAATCTTGAGTGAACTCAGCAAGTGTGTATACAAAACATAATCTTGTGACACATAGCTAGGGATAAAACAACTTCCTTTGATACGGTAGAGCTTTAGATAATACGCTTTCCGAATGACTTTCTCCAAACGATAAAAATGATGGTAGGGTAGGCTTATAGGCATATTTATAATAACAAAGGGTTTCATACCCTTAGTTTGCACATAATATCAAATTTTATATAAACATATGGAAGAGAGGTTTATGCAGTGAACAAGAAAGAGACTCACACAGTCAAAATTTGCTACTATTATACATCTGTACTTTTGGGCATCTATAAAGGGTTAAAGGGCTTCGAATAAAATAGAGCTGACAAAAATTCACATACATTCATAGAATAGACATAAAACAGACGCAACCTAGCAACACGAAAAAGATAGCAAATGTACACAATGAATGCAATCATAGAAGATACTCAGGACTTCCAAAAAGGTAGCATAGCGCAAGTTGTTTGATCCCTCGATGTCTGTAGGGCAACTTACAGCGAACAAATTTTTACTTTTGTGCATTTCTTAAATGAAATAGAAAACAGTCGTGTAGAAAAAAAAACTTATATTCAAACCGACAAGTCAAAGCTAAACTCACTTTAAAACGATAAAAGAATACATATGCTTATGCTGTAGTTAAAAACATACTAACAGGTTTAACATAGATTCCTGATTTAAATGACAGAGCGAGCATAAGCGGGGCTAAATAAAAGAACAGAGAGCAAAACTTCGTGATTTTAGACGTAGCGACGCATGACGAGCAAGGGCGTCACCTTTTTGAGCGTCATTGGAAGGGTTTGGGAAAAGCTGTACTACGGTGCAAGATAACTTATTGATAGGTCAAGTCTTGATTTTGCTCTTGGTGCTTGCCAACGGAAGTAATTAGGTAGTTAAATTATTTTAATACGAACAAACTGTACACCTTTCCGGAAATGTAAAAATCACAGTCCTCAAGAGATGTATTGTTTTATAGTGATCGAGAAAGATTGTTGACTCGATACTCGAAGCAACTGTATGGATTTGGTGTAATACTTTTGCAACGAGCTAGTAATGGCACTTTACAGAAGAAAGCTTTTTTTGGTACAGAAGACAACAGAACCTTCTAAATACCGAGTGCCAAACACACACGAAATGGTTGATTTCAATTGGCTGCTACTTTGTCTGTTTACAGGTGCTATCTTCAAAACGGTTGCGATAAAATCGGTCTTAGTCTTTTGTTGTTATGTTAGTCTTTTGACGCAAGTTGTACCACAAAGCTACCTTGGGATAACATTACCAAATTTAGAAAAGTTCTGGCACCTGTTACGTCCGCAGAAAAACCCGTCGCTTGAATGGTTAACTCGGAATTAATGTGCGTTTACGGATGTCGTATCAGAGGCATCCAACATGCATGCACCTTGCCTTGAGAATGATAGTAACTGAAACGCAACCCCCAAGCGTAGTGAATACAAAAAATGCTTCTAAACAATTTACGTGACATCTATATACAGCACAGATAGCTTCAATTTTGAAACGCTTCAATGTGCTAACAGTTCACTAATTTTGTTTTTATACATTTTATCACAGCACTGTTCTATGGTCGTAGTTTTATATAATAGACAACACATTTACGTATTATTGCTATGCATAACTACTTTACATGGGGAATAGATATGAAGTTACCATTGGCAGAAGCCACAGGTTATTACAATACCATATGCTTGCACTGGCTTGCCTACAGTATGCGTATGTAATTGAAATTAATTGCGTATATTATCCACTGTGTCGTTTTAGTTTTTTACTGTTTCATATCGTGTAGCATTTCAACGGGTAGCTCAGATTGCTCACACTATGGTTCTTCGAAAGTACTTCGTTAAATTTAATGTCCACATTCTCAAACAATTGATGTATTTCGAGCCAGGCGTATTCCTGTAAATTCCACTGTAAAGTGTTAAATTATAAACGATCGTACAAGTTCAGTTATGTGTATATGAAGATAACACATAGAGGTAAAGCGCTTAATTAGCACACTCGATAAGGTATTCGACGTTATTTCGACCAGAAGTAAAAACGGCGGCGCATACGAGCAAACTTCAACATACGAGCTTGTAACAACGCTTAAGAGAAGAAAAGTTTTTTGAATGTAGAAATCTACGAAATCTTGTGACTATCGAGTGTCGGACATACGTGCGCTCGTTCACATCAAATGGCCAGCGCTTTGCCGATGTACCGGTATGATTTTTAAAAACGACTTAACTAGCCTTAGTTCGAGTGTCTGGTCTCGACACTATGACCTACTGGTTAGCAGGCTTTTTTAATGTAGCATACAAATCACCTCCACGACTTTTAGTTGTGAATTCGAGCATTTAGTCACCAGATTGCATCAGATAAGGATTACTCAAATGTATAACATGCCTTCGTCTAACATTCTGTTGGAATCACAACCGTACGCAAAGGTTGGCATATTGCTCAAAAAATGAAAGTTTGGAGTGTGTGGCTTTTGTCCGGGCAGTGCCGTCTCCGCCACTCATGACGCCCTTAATCCAAAAGAAATTCGCTAGTGGGGACAAATATGCCAAATAAACGTGTTAATTAATACAAATACAATTACCGTATTGCGAGCTATGATTTTCAATACGTGTTAAAATTTACATTTTAATACATGATGATTGCATTACTAAATAAGCATTATGGTTGCGACGAAACAAGACACTTGCGATATCTTAGGTGAAGGTGGGTGAAGTCAAGCTCGATGGCTTGATACATTCGCGTGCGCTTTGCGACCGGAAAAGATACTGCTGTCAAATATCATCAGCGTAACACGAAAGCTTTTACTGAGCGGGAAAAATATATTATCAACTTTTCTATAGTCCATCAATACGCAAACCTTCGTTGTAGACTTATTGTATTCAGTAAGCTCTCCGGTAACAACTCCGGTTCTAGCCAAAACCATTTTCAGGAAATAGAATGTGTTAGTTATCTAAATAAGTATACCAGATGCATATCACACCTTTGGATACATATATACGCCTGATTGTGGAGCCTTTAATGGACCTAGATTTAAAGGTGTATAGAGGTGCGTAGGTGTATCCTGTAACGTAACACAACTAGTCTCAGGGGTATTGTCATGCATTTTATCGACCCTGAATGCAGAGGCAAACAAGCTATTTGCTAAAAACAGCTAACGCTTCAGAAAGATACATCCATATGAGTTGTATTGTAAATTCGACATGTTAGAGATACCTGTATAGCCTCAGTTGCATTTAGTTTGCTAGTTTAGTTTGCCTAGTTGCTATAGATGTGCGGATATATATATATATATATATATATATATATA
>MNPL01019332.1:9751-21906 GCA_002081605.1 Tropilaelaps mercedesae
TCCAATGAACAACCAATTTTGTTCGAGGATTGAAGTTTCGTTAGAAGATTGGGGAAAATTTTCCTGAAAATATAGCCTGAAATTAAGGTGTTTTAAATCTGAGGCTTGACTCTATATTCATATGCTTCTTACTGATTATAGCCCCAATTAAAATGAGGTTTAAAGAATTAGGGCCAGTTGAATTTAAACGTATGACCCTGCTACGGCTACATATCACGACAGCACATATATTTATCATAAATTCATCTACGCATTCGCCTACGTGCCCTGAAGCACAAGAATTGCTTCCCTCAGGTTAAGCAATAAACTCCTCACGATACACAAAATAATCATATCCAAGAAGTTACTATTGGTCCGTAGTTGGACTTTTACTAACAATATATTGAAATTACATAATCAGTTTTCACTTTTAAATATATTACCATTTTCATAATTCTCGTTTGTTCATCTTATTTTTTTAATAGCAACGATTCACCAAGATTTATGCTGTGTAAACTACCTAAAGCTATATCTTCCTCAGAATATATTTCACTACATCTTGCTTTAACTAAAAATGCAACGGCATTGTCGTTTCCTATCAAATTCCGTACTGGCCGCATCAGCAATTATTTTAAGTTCAGTGTGTTAACGCGAGCAATATGTGTTCCTCACGAATTGCCTCTTTGGTTTCTTGAGGCTGTTTTTATTGCTACTGGTCTCGACGTCTGTGGTTCCTTACTCACTAACCAGAGACGTTGAAATTTTTACTGTACCATTAGACTACTCGATTACAAAACACAGCCACAAGAATAGAGTCCACTGTACGGACATACCGTCCGAACTAACCGAAAATAGTACTTTTTGTTATTATGGAACTTCGACTGACTTTTTTTCGAAATATAAGTACGACCGAATGCTTTCAAACTTTGCACAATATTCTCCATACAACAAGACGACAGTCGTCTGCTACCGGCGGGCGATCAGATGGATACGTCTGCTTAGAACAGGTTTGTGGCGCGTTTGTTCAAGTACTCGGTGTGTTCTTCTGTCTGCTTCTATATACCACCAGCATTTCGCTGCGCTAGGCGGTGTTGGGTCGCACTAGGCGTATCAGCAGTATCACGATGCGAAGCCTAGAGGGCAGCATGGTCGCGGCCATTACACCGCATAGCAATTTAGCAATGGGGTCAGTTTTAGGAGGTAATGCACAAAGCGGTACCGTGGGCGTTAAATGTTGGCTGATAGTCAACCCTAAAAAATATTTAATTAATCTCGATGCTGCTCGCTCTAAGCCAAAAATTCCGAATGAATGTTGCTACCTATGCTGGCTAAACTATTTCTTTTACTACGGACGAGGCATTACACGCAGAAGTATTGGAAAATAGCTGAGGCTAGAAGCGTTCAGGCGTGGAATATAATCGCTGACCTCTCGTTACCACGATGGTCTGCAAGTGGCAGTCTGCACTTGTAATGTGGATGACGATGACACCGCCACACACATACATACATACACAGCTTTGCGGGCTTGGTTATTAGGTATCTGCGCCATTGGGCTGCAGAGATGCGTTTGCAACTAATAAAAATATAAGCGATGGACCATCTTCTGACACGCTAGGGACATGGAAAAAGTGCACCGAATACCAATAACGGCATTGATAAGACAAACCATGCAGCAACAGATGGATGCACAATGCAACAAATGAAACAAACAAAAAGCATCACATTAGAGACGGGGAATAAGGACAGAATATGGACGACCATATTAAACAAAGAAAGGGGGGAGACGTAATGGTGAAAATTCGCTTGATATAATGTCTAAGAGAATAAGAACAAAGAAAGCTGGCAATAAACCTTTTGGAAATCCTGTGTGATAAAAGGATTGTTAAATGATAGAGTGTTGTAAAGCACATATGAGGACACACATTTTTATTCGGGTAATATACTGACATATTCTAGGATTCTATTACCTTGCGTATCGAGTACCAAATAAACGGTATATTTTGGTGAAGATTATTATATTTGGACGTTCAGCTATACATCAGAGATGCCTCTCGCACACAGCCTACAAACAGATTTTCCGAAAGCGTACGAACCGTTTCGCGAGATTATGTGGTCTTATAGTGTAATAGTGAGTTGACGCTAACTTAAATACAAACAGGACGCTTATGCCAATTAACACACTTCTACATGGAGTCAACCAAATAACTTCCAAATGGCCGATAACCGAATGTCGTGGCCGCTTTAAGTCAGCTCACCCGCTGGCATGGCTCACCAGAAATTCCTTCATGTCTATAATAAGTCTGACAAGTGATAGCGAACAAAGCTGCGTATACCACGTTCCTATTTTTCTTTGTAATACTGAAGCCAAGAACCCGAAATGTAGGTCCGAGTTGGCCCCGGCGTTATCTCTGCCCCGCTTCTGCCGGCAATTGCACTAGGCATCGGCACAGATATCGCATCATTATTAGTTGCATCCTTCATTTTATGCAAATTCAGTTGGACGTCGAAAGCATTTGCCGTGTAATTATGAACACACTAATGGCATCTATGTCAACCAACACAACGACGTGGTGTCTATATTACGCTGGCCTCCATTTATAATGTTAATTGCTCGACACAGCTGTTGCAATTTATTAGCCCTTGCATTGCACATAGGCGTATGGCTAATTGTGGCAATCATTCAACAAGACGAATAAAGGATAAAGATAAGAGTAACTCACGAGTGATTCATAAATTTATGGATATGTAACGAATGACAATGCCACGAGATCCCTAGGAGATAGACAAGAGTGACGACAATTGAGCTGTGTCATTAGTTTCGTATCTATAATCTGAAGAAACGTCTACCCAAACACTAATCCACAGAATTGTGACATGGCCTAGTGTGACAAAGTGCAGCCCCAAGAGTTTCTTGTGGTATCAAACTGAGATAAAGCATATCGGAATATGACGATCCTTCCTTAATCATGAATATATTGCTCATTTGCAGTCGTCATCTTTACCAATTCATTCGCAGGAAATCACTGTCAATGCGTTTTGACGAATCGCCTATAAGCAGGCCCTACAGCTGAAATTATTATAATTAACACGTACTTCCATCGCGACATCGTATTGAATAATTTTTCATCATTTAGCCAAATCATAAATGACGACAGCTATTGGCGGTACTGTAAACAGCGCTGCATGATATATAGCCACAACACAGAGCTGATTGAATCGTTGCGCTGTGGCACTTATTACTACAGCGAAATTATTGAGATGACAATCTCTATGCATAATAATGCTAAAGAATGTTTTCCTTAAGGTACACTTCATTTTGTCTGGACCTCAATCCGGAGGCTCCTTGTTTGCATAATGTGTAGTGCCGTTTTGAGTCCATTTTAAGCCCGCAAAGGAATTCATCTAACTATTAAGATCGGTGTACACTAATATTCCTTCCGTCTCGCTGCGTTTTCACCCGTTCGTTTTTGTTAGCTTCGAGGCGTATGTTCGATTCGCTTAATAGCATGATTTCATCATCGCTTGCGGAGGAGCCGAATCAACAACTTTGTCTGTGGAAGACATTTATGTTGATCCAATTCCTCTACCGATAACTCTGCCTGTTCCCATATACAAAAACGCCTCCAAAAAGGTCAAAGTCGCCGGTTATGGTTTGGTCAATGCGTATCGAGATTGTTGGCTATTTGACTGAAGACACCTAAGAAGCCCTACGCCATACGTTAACTGTAGATTGCGATGATTGCACAGGGTAGACAATTACTGTGGTCTACTACAATTCACTTAATATTTCACTTGGTATATATATGTATATACACAGAGCTTATGTGTGTACTAGTACAATGCGGGAGTTCAAGGACTCTTGACAAGGACTCTCCGTGAGCTCTTGGCGACCCCGTTACTTGCTGAAGAAGCACCTTTTGATAGCGTGCTTGCTGAACAAAAGTGCAACAGGATAGATTTCAAATGCGGCCAACAATCATGCAAGTTTTGGCCAATTAAACTGTCGTAGAGAACTGGATTATAAGCTTTGAAATATTTCTGACAACGGATTTAAGAATGTCTAATTTAGTAAATAAAGCCATTCTTATTCTCATTTGGTAATAAAGCCATTGTTTTATTTCGTCATATTCTTTTAGCTCCATATATGCGCTTTTTTCTTATCATACGCGTCATCTATGAATCCACTCGGTAGCGTCAACTTTGCTGTGTATCTAAATGGCGTACGATGTATGACATATGAGTATTAAAGCAGCAATTATAAGCAATATTCCGATTCGAGGTGAAGATAGTCCATATCCAGCGTACAACAGAAAGCTCAAACTATGAGAGTGCAGCCCATAGCTGGCGTATTAAAGCAACAACCGAACTGCTGTAAATGTTTGCTAAAATTATAGCACTGTTTATTATTGAATGAACTTAAAGTAGAGGTTCACATGTTCATCGTCTCTATGTCTGGACTACACGGTATTACTCATTTTTTCTATGCGGCCATCGGCGAATGTTTTGGTTCTACACTGTTCAAACACCTATTCCGACCTAGAGAGGACTAACCCTATATGAGAACGTATGACAATATCGTTGCTTAGACAAGAATACGAGTCAGCATTCAATACGTCGTTGCGTGTTCATATGCTGTTACCAGAACCACCTTGATGGTCAAGATACTATTCGCACCGAAATGCTTAAGGCCGTGGCAGCTCAATGAATTTCGGATGTATGCAGTGAATAGAGCCGCGAAAAAAACATCATAGAGCCCCGTTAGCTCGTATTTTGTTGTGCTGCTGCTGCTGCTGCTGCTGCTCTCGTTCTAACGCAGCGAGTCATCTTTGAATGTTGTGTAGCACCAGAGTGATCATACTGTCGTAGCCACAAAGTTGTAGATCGGCGCCTCAGGAAGCGCAGTCGGAGGTTCGCGCAGCGCAATAGCCCCAGCAATTCGTACCCAGGGGTAGAGAGGCGAACATCTGTCGTTTTTCGTTCAGAAAAAGGAGAGGATCCGCATCCCTGCTTAGCTAGCGTATGTATAGCTCTAGCCAACGAAGTAACTTTACAGGCAGACTGCTACCGAAGGAAGAATGAGCAGACTTCCCTTTTTTTCGCTTTTGACTAGATTCTCACCTTCGTCCAGCCACGTTACACGCCCAACGATCATAGTCTGATCTATGCAGAGCTGAATACTGTCTTCTCAAGCCGAAGAGAGAGATCATGTCGCCATGATGAGGATGGAGGGTAGAGTTGTCCAGAAGCTATGTGAGCGGGTGCCTCTTAGCCTACTCCTAGATGGCGCTAGTGTCAACTGTTTGACGGAACCTAAAGAATGTGCGATCGCGCATTCAGTTCAAATACGGGTGCCTCATTCCATCACTGCTATGAACAACGAGCAGCTGAAAATGGCTCTCTCTCCCATTCTTTAGGTTCCTTATTTAGGTAACGGGCAAACGCTGTCACGATTAAACAGCCTTATATAAACCACGGCCAGCAACGTTGACCAAAGTCTAACGGTCACCGACTTTATCTAAACGAAATTCGTCTAGATCAAGTAATCGTCAGTTGTCTCGGTTCGAACCCCGCAGATGTTTATGGTTTGTTAGATAGAGTTAGTTCATTGAACGCAGAATCACCTCGCTGAATTGCAACTCGATGAACGCAACATACGAACACTTATTCTAAATAGGTTTACTCTTTCGCACACTCAGCTGTGTGACCATTAGCCAAATAAAAGTATAGCTCGTCGAAAATAGGTCAGGTGTATGTATACCTTATTCATGTGAAGCATTGTTTTTTCGATTAGTTCGTTCTGTTCAAATCGTATTAGGAAAATACTTCTGAAAACAACTTTGCTCGTTTTATGACAACTGTGCTACTATTTTGATTGTGTCCAAATGTTTAGACGTGCTGCACACGTGTGTATGAGAACATTATGGGCTACATTCAGGGATTTCACTTCTGCTGTGTCATTTTTCGATCTGCCTGCTATGACAGCTTGAAACTTCCAAAGGCTTCAGAAGCAAAAATCACTTTTTGTTCATCTATGGTTCAACTAAGCTCTAGCCACTTCTCCAACTACACTTCGCAGACAGCTGCTCAATCAAAAAATTCAAGAGGTGTGAAGTTGACAGCTTTTGAGTATTTTTCGAGGAGCACGTTCAATTGGATCAATCAGTTAGTAGTAAGAACCATCTGTCTGTCTGTAAATGTCGAGAGTTCACGGCACGACACAAAAGGCCGACTAATATGCAACTCCATGTGATGAACAATAGCGCTGAATGATCCCGAGACTAAGCATGGAAAGAAGCGAAATAGAATTTCTTCGCGTTTGTGGCATCTAAGTAGAAGTTTCTCTCGCTCTTACGTCATGCATCGAAGTCATTGTACAGCTGTTTTATTAGGACGTAACCGTCTCTTTGTCGGGTGACTTGGCTTAGGCCTGACTCAAAGCATCATCGGTCGAGCTTTCGTATGCGCCTTGCGACTACGGAAGAGACACGTACGAGGTGCACGGGTTCGACCCCCGCCGGTGCACATTTACATTTATATGGGGTGGTCCGTCTTACGAAGAAGTAATAATAAAAAAAACTGCTACCGTGGACGGTTGGCTGATGGTCAACCTTAAAAATTAATTACTTTTTTTTTGACTCATGAAGCATCGAGTCTCGGCATGATAATAGGAATTGATCGAAAAATCCCTTCATATAAGTAGCGATTTAGAAGATTCGACAAATCTCTCAAATAAGCGATTTCCATAAGAATGCGATCATTGATAGATTGTCCGTACTAGAACTTCCTTGGTAGCGACAGAGAAGCTTAGGCAGCGACTCACGTAAGATTCGAACACCAAAAAACACTGCTACGGGAGAACGAAGTGCTACTTCATCTGGGAAGAAAGAGAGGGGTGACCAAATCGAGGAGATATTAAATACAAAAAAGTTGTATTTTTCCCAGAAGTTCACATTTCTGGACATTTTCCGTTGCCTTATGAGAGGTAAATGTGAAACAATGATAGTTTTATTAACTGTGCGTATCACGCAGTGTTACGCAGTGGCAGTTTCTTGACTGCTTTGTAATTGGCTCGTGAAACAGGTCAATTTATGCCTGGAAGAGGCTTAAGAGAAGGCTTGCGAATAGTTTGAGAATGTGATCATGGCCTGAAAACCATAGATGAACCGATTTCTGCTGTACAGAGCACAAATCTGATTTTTTAGCGAGTACGAAAATTAACATCCGTCTATTAGCAAAGAAGAATTAAATCAAGCCAATACGAACCGTTCACTACCGCGGCTAGGCCATGCGGATTATTTCTGATGAGATTTACCCCGGTTGCGGTCCATGATATCTCCGTTCTAGGAAAATTCCAGCAATAATGTCCAGTTCGGCAGTTACTTTTTGGTGGTAAGCTTTAACGGAGCGTCACAATCGATGAAGGAGTTCTAGGCGTCGTTTTCTAAGTTAGTTTTTTGTACTATGTGGACCTTCGTGCGGCTTACAGACACACTTACCTATAAAGACATTCTGGTGTGCTTGTGTTCCAGATACAATTATGTATGAGACCGGCACTTATGATCGATAAACTCCGTCACTGTAATGACCTTCTTATGATGCCTTCCTTCTTTAGCAGCGCTCAATATAGTACGTTAGGTACGGTCATGTTTAATATGCAATTACTATATCGTATTTAGGAGTCTATACTGCTTACGTAGCGTTCTATGGCTGTAGTTCATCGTCGCATACATCGCTTGCGTTCTAGCAAAGGGGCTTTCCTTTAAGGAAAATAAAGAATATCGGCCTGTCATGCCACCACCACCACCACCACCACCACCATTAGACAACAAGCGACTTTTTTTGTTATTACTTTTTTGCTTTGCTCCGACTGGTAGCGGTTGATTTAGCTGGCGGTTCGTTGGTCTGCCCTTGAGTCAAGCAGTCAGCTTGAGCAGCAGAGTAGATAGATCGGGCTGCACACATTGCGCATGCGTCCCTCTTGCCCTCTCGACGGATCCACCGAAGGGAGCACCGTAAGGGGGCCATTGAGTTACGGTGGGCAGTCAAAGCAGCCACCGCCGCCCCCCCCACCTGCACGCTTACCGTGATCCCTTCGCCCACGGACATCGTTTTGTTGTCCTGCCTATAGAATCCTACATGCTTGTCCGCTTCTTATTATCACGCACCTTGAACATTTAGTATTATTGATTTATTGAATATGCGACAAAAGTTGTTAAGACGTCAGCCTACGGTAGCGGAGAAAAAATGCGAGCAATTATTACGGGCGGCGATTAAGCGAGAATAAACTGGAATTGGGAATTGCGCCACAGTGTGTTCTTGAGTGTGTATGAATCCAGTAAGTACAGCAAGTGGAAAACATGACCTGCACATATGGGAAAAAAATAATTCTTAAAAATCGATTACTAGTCAATTCATTGATTAGCCTGCGCGAGTTCGGCCATTGAGCAGGTTTTATGCCAAGAAGTGACTGCGTTAGCTATAGAGGAAACGAACCTCTCATGACACTGCCAAAAAACGTTGAACTTTGCATTTTCTCAAAATGGTGAGATGGTTCCTAACTTGGCTCTCTGTTACACAGCGGAACCTGGAGTAGAAGACATTTCAAAATTCAAGATAAAGCAGCGATTAGTTTGATGAGACTTTAATTATTTCGGAATCATCAGTTCGACTTAGTAAAGGAAGATGGAAACTATGGATGACAGACGTTTAGCAAAAAATTTGTGCCAATTCACACACTCGCCGCAGCGGAGGTTACGTTTTTAGAACTAAAAACACATGAGCTAAATGACGAAAATAATGAATTAAATGAAGAAACGAAAGAAAGCAGAATTCCGTGGAGTTATTTCGAACCGCCTGTGATTACATTCATGATTCGTTTGTCTGAGAACTCCGCGTTTTCTACTTTTGCTAACCTTTCTAACCACGCACGAAACCACCCCGAACCCTGGGATTTAATCTACACAGTTTTTTCGGAACTATCGGACAGTTGATATTCATGGGAACGAAATTACCTAAATGTTTATTTGAACTTGTACGAGCTAAAATGCTGATCATTTGCGTAGTACAAACAGTAACTGCCGTTGTAGAATTACTCCGTTTAGGGCTAAAATAATTGACGGGACAAATTTCTCTTGTGTTTACGCTCTCGAACGAACAACATTAATGCAAACATGTATCGAACAAAAAGGAATCACAATCACACACATCGACACCGTTACTGTCAGTTTTTCGCCTAAATGTACATTTTTGCTCCCAAATGCCTGACTAGCGTTGTCTAGTTAATCTCGCCTGGGGAACGTCTTTAACGTGTTCGTAGTGCGATCCATATCGAAATGGTTCTCTCCTGCGTCGTTTATAAGCGTCTCTAACTAGATACTAACTACTTTATCGTTGTTAATCGACATTTGTATACAGTTTTACTCTGACTGTTCATTACGCCGTAATGAAATGTACTCGTTTGTTGTCAACGGTTTCGGATGGCATCACCATTTCGTTACTGCCATCTCACACAACGTTCTAATAACCTCCACCATCTAAATGGCAGCATCCACTGTTATACTTGACATTCCGTCCACTACTACGACTACGACTACTTATGCAAGCGCAAGACCCAGCCTGAACGCACCCACCTCAGCTTTGGCCTTCCCTCATCGAGTAGCCGTCCTTTGTCGTTGGAGCCCTTCCCGGTTTTGTGTAGTGTATTAGCGGCTCTGTGCCTGCCCTACTCTCTATTCCTCTGTGGGACACCGAACCATGCGAGCGAGCGAGCGAGCGTTGTGCCACTGTAACATCGTCACCTCCATCGCATCAAGTGCGGTGGCAAATACGCCGATCCAAAACCCGACAAAACAACAACAACCCCCCGCAGTCGCCAGATTGGCGGCGGCGGCGGCGGCGGCGGCAGCAGCGAGGACCACCACCAGAATAGTAGAGCGCTTTCACCCGCTTGCGGGTCCTTCCCGTTGGTGGCTGATTGTCTCTGTGTGTGCTTAGACGAATGCCTTCTGGCTGCTGTGTCGGCCATCAGGCTCTGTTTGACGGGGAATCTGTCTGTGTACATCGATCTCTCTTTGGCGCTTCGACGGCCTTCCTGCCGCCAGCGTTTGGTCGACGGTCATTCGACACAGCGAAGCGAGACAGGCAGCGCATCCACCAACTTGATTATGAGGCTCCACCCTCGCCGGGGCGGGTATAGTGATCGGTGGCGCCATCTGGAGACTCAACGCTAGAGGCGCCGTCTGGCGACTGACTACACCGATATGGGTTGTGTAAGGTGGCGGTCGTCGGTGGCGGTGTTGGCGCAGGCATCCATCTCTACGACTGTGTCTGAGCGCCGCCGGGCTGTGCGCCAGCGTCGTTGTCTTTGCTAGCGAGCGCTGGCGAGCGCTGTTGTGAACTGAGAGGCGAGCAGGCGAGTTCGGGCAAAGTCAAGCCGCCGCCTGTCGTTCAACATAGACCCCATCGACACACACACACACACGCACAGAAAAGGGACACGGCGGCTGTACAGCCTGGCCGGCCCAGCAGACAGACAAACCGACAAGCCGGACAGGAGGGTGGCTAGTTGGCTGCTTGGATGGATGGCGTAGTGGTGTCCAGTGAGTGTCGTCGTCGGCCGTCGAGAGTGCCGTTTTGCGCCGTCGAACAGGCCACCGTGAAGGCTGCCGATGGGACGCTTGCGGAAAGACAACATTCCATGAGGCAGTGAGTTTTGTGCGCGCTACAAACGGACCCAGCTAGTGCGAGCCTAACTAAACTGGATACGTCGTCGACCAGTGGGGTACCACAGGCGGCTTGGGCCCAACAGTTCTGGTGGTAACAACTGTCGATGTGGGTGAGCGAGTGGGTTTGCATGTGTGTGTGTGTGTATGCGTTCATGTGTGTGTGTGCGTGTGTATTTAGCAGTGCAGCTAACGGAGATGTGGCGAAAATGGCTGTTCGTTAAAGGGTTTGCCTGAAGACGCTTCCCCGGACTATTTGCTGGCTTGAAAAAGGTAGGTCTACGCCAACGTTTCGCCTGCGAATATGAGAACTATCCTACGCAAACGAAGCAGCGACTCGCAGATGTAAAGAGGCGCTCCAAAGAGGGTGCGGAGGCAGGAATCCAACATGTCGGCCATGATACGGCCTCGGCGAACGGTTTCGCGCTTTGCTGCTGCTGGTGCAGCAGCAGCAAACTCGAGACGGAGTGGACTGTTGCATCCGCTTGATGGCGTCACAGTTAATGGATAATGCTTTACTTCGACGTGTTCCATGCGACGTGAATAGGTGTGAATAGTTTTCCGGTGCTCATATTTAGTGGGTCATCCGCAAGTCTCGCCACCCCCTTCGACGCCTGTCTCCTGGTGCCTCCGTGGGTTTCGTCGTTCTGTCGATGTCGGCCGAATGTCTAAGTTGAGTCTGCTGTTGCTGTTCACCCTCTCGACAGCAACAACACCAGGACCAGCTGAGCTGAACTGAGCTCCGACAGCAAAAGGCAACGGAGGACCTTCGAGAACCTAGGCGCTTGTTCGCCCGCTCGTTTAGTTAATGGTCTGCTATCGCACCAGCTCACTGTGAGTTCTCACTCCGACATGTTACGGAAGTCTCACACTCTACATCGAGATTCACTCCAGGCCGGTGTTGAGGAAGTAGTTTTCGTTGTTCTATTCTGCTTGAGTGCGACTTGTATCGTAGTAGCGCGGTGCCAAAATAGCCTCTGCTCGTATTGCTGTCTGCCATCCTGGACGATGCAGCCATGTCTGTATCTAGAATCTCGCTAATGTCGTCGACGTGCCGTGCCTATGTTTGCGATGTACGACGACCGACTGCGTCTGTTATTGTGCTACATTTGTTTCATGTTCTCCGTAGTACTTTACACATCTCAGTCAAGAAAAATGAGTGCGTGGCGTTGTGGTCGATTGCAATAAACAACAGTAGCAACAATGGCGGCATCAGCAGCACCGGCGGCGGCGGTGGTGGTGGTTACTTTGTGTTTATTTACATCCATTTTGACGTGAGCTGGCCGCTAGCCGGTCCGGTATGGCTATCGGTGCTTCTCGTAGTAGCGACAACCTACAGAGAGGGCGAATGAAGAGGGAGTTAATTTAGTTGATCAGCTGATCTTGATCTGTCACCCTCTTTCCACCTTTTCTTCCTAACCATCCCTTTGTCCTATATATATATATATATATATA